>CM060955.1:5676124-5773624 GCA_030765055.1 Mantis religiosa | reverse complement strand
TTATCATTATCATTATTATTATCATTATTATTATCATCATCAGTATCATCATCATTATTATTATCATTATTATATCAACTTAAGTTTTGTTCATAATATAATGGAAAATATACGTTTTGATACAAATTTATAAAACGCGTGAACGTACAGCACATATCAAAGAGAAAAAATAAGTTACACAGAAAGCTTGGTGGATTAGTTCGGCACCTTCCAAACATCTTATACGGAAACAGCTATTACATTTACGTGAATTTTTCTCTTCACTCTTCCATAATCTGTTCTTACAAATTATTCTTTTGTCTACATCGTTTTGAGAAGCATTTCTGTTAGTATTTTCATTGCAAATTTTCAATAGATACAACGGGAATGAATTAGAGTTTTTGTTTTTATTTAAACAAATTGTTTAGGTGTAGGCATATCACGGTGTAATGTACAATTAATAATTTTTATTCAAGTGTGTGGGAAATGCTCGTCAGGTATTTTGCAACTTTCATTGTGTTAAAATGAGTCTTCAAAATCACTGGCAGAGGACTGAACTTCATACAGCTGCCAATCTCTGGAGTACAGGATGTATTTTGTCATAGATGCCTGGCCGCTTGTGGAGGCTTTTCAGGGCAGCTACGTAATAGCGAGACTCTTACTTTAAATTTTTTGGTGTAGGATTGAAAACGGCCATAACTTGTAAGAAACGGACCTGTTATGTGATTGGGCCAGAGAGATAAGGATTGTTTGTGAAATATGTTGGGGATGAAATGTTTAGTAGTGTTGGAGGCATCATTGGATTGGATTTGGTGTAGGTGCAAGTCTTAGTGTGGTTGTCTTTTGACATGTTGGCGCGAGGTATAACCGAAAGTAAAACGACTCCGCCTCTTTCAGCACGGGAGCGATGGAAAACTCCGGGGTTCTTTCCTTGGGGCATTGCTTAGAGTGTAAAGAGCCCGCCCACCATCGTCAACAACGTCAATTCGGGTGGACGAGAATACGCCTCAACTCCGCAGGGAAGACTACCGAATAACGTCAGTGCGGGCTGCCTGGTGATCTAGCACACCTTCTACTAACTCTGCAGGCCAGTGTACGGGACTTCTTAGGCAACCCACTGCTCCTCGGGTGGCTGAAGCTTGGTCGGATGTACCCGATCTCCCACAGGTTTTGGGAACACACTGTCCTCCGAGTCCAACCCAATCGGAACATCTCCCATTCAGGTAGGGGCTCGAATGTTCGGCCCGAGCTCCCTCTAGTAACGTCCGAGGTACCACGAGTACTAAGGGCCCGCAGTGTACATACCACGGCAGCTGAAGTGGACGGATCCCCTCCCCGATGGGAAGTAATCTTTTGATAGCTGTAATGAATTTATCATTTTAGAAATAATCAACAAAATCCTTTCGCCGTCCCAAAACACTGACACCATGATCTTCCCCGCCGTTGGCACCGTCCTCGCCTTCTTGGGAAGTGAAAGAGCTAACATCTGTTCCCTATCTCGACTGCTGCTTGCATTTGGGTGTGTAGTGCTGAATCCCTGTTTAATCCATTGTGACGTATAAGCGCAAAATGCCACTTCTGTTCTTCTGAAAATGCCCAAGCACTTATCAGAAAGTGTCTTTCGAATGAGATTGCTATCCACAGTGAGGATCCGCTGCACCCATTTTGCGCAAAGCTTTTTCATGTTTAATTCGTGATTCAAGATGTGACCAATACGTTCCTTGAGATTCCAAGAGGAATCGAAAGTTCCTGCACCTTTGTATGCTTATTTTACAAAATCATATCATGCACTTCTTCAATTATTTCCGTGTGGTTACAATTTTTGGACATCCTTCGCTTGGATAGTCTCGGATGTGTTACAGCCACGTTAAAAATCGGCCACCCATTTCTGCACAGTGGAAACTGAAGGTGAAGGGTGACCATATACATTTACAATCCGCAAGTAAATGTCTGTAAGTGTGAAAAGTCATGGAAATAGTTCTGCGATCTCTATGCGAGGTCGAGAAATTTTTAGATCACTCTCGTATAAATAGTCCCTCCCATAAAGTTGGCTTCTTTTGTCAAAGATTCTGGAGACCAGATGAAGGAAAGCACGTAGGAACAAATGGTCGCAGTGTATTGAAAGCTTCATGCACCTCGCCATTCATTAAACTTAAAAGGACAAACCTGTTAGTCTCGTATTTTCACCAGTCCCCGCATTCGTCCGCCTTTCATTTCTTCAACTGCTTCATCATCACCTTTACGTCATTCTATATCCTTAAGTTGTTTAGCCACTGCCCACTGATTCAAAATATTGCAGCTTTAATCCTGCCCTAGACAAATGGACTTTAGGTGTGCCTTTAAGCAATTGTCTCGAGTCAATATATCGCATTTACCATACTTGAAATAAGTCATGCGATATGAAAATTTTAATATTCGAGGGCTGTTCGAAAACGGATGATCATAATTTTTACCGTCATAATTTTTCGCACTAAAATTCAATTTTATTATATTCTGTTAGGTTAATGTGAAACAAATATGCCGCAGTAGTTTCAGTGTTGGTACTCCTGGTTACCGCCTGCGAGAAGAAGGCAAGTTCACATATGTTAAGTATCACCTACCGCTGCTATGGAGGTAAAACGCGAGGAATAATATGTGGCTTTGAAGCTCTCCTTTCGTCTCAACAAATCTTCAGTTAATACCAATACAGTGTTACAGGAGGCCTATGGAGAGTCTGTTCTTTCCTACACCAAAGCTCGAAGGTGGTTTAAAATGTTTAAAGAGGGGAGACAATCAATTTCAAAGGAAGATGAACCCTGTGCTCCTGTTACTGTTCTTACGGAAGAAAACATAAATACTGCTGCTGCCATTATGACAGAGGATCGACAAATTACCTTAAGATCACTCTCTGTAATACTGAAAATTTCATTGGCTGCCATCCACAAGTTGGTGACAGAAACATTACACATGAGACGTGTTTGTGCGCGATGGGTTCCAAGTCTGTTGATTCTCGAACAAAACGACATGCAGTTAAAGTTTATGTTAGAGGAAGATCCGGAGTTTCTTTCAAACATAATCACTGCTGATGAAACTTGGCTACATCATTTTGATCCTGAGAGCAAACAGCAAAGCTCAGTGTGGAAATCTCCTTCATCACCAACCCCCAAAAAGCAAAAGTGGTTGCTTCTGCTGGGAAAGTTATAGTCATCTCCATATGTGATATTCATGGAATGGTTTATCAGCATGGTGTATCTGCACACACATCAGGAACTGGACAATACTACAGGGATGTCGTGAAAACATTGTAAGTCCATATCAGGCCCAAAATACCAAATTTTCGTGAAGCAGGCCGGATGCTGCTCCACAATAATGCGCGACAGCATACTGTCAATGTTGTTGCTGAATATGTTGCAAAAAATAACCTGAAGCGCATCCCTTACCCTCCCTATAGTCCGGATTTAGCGCCATGTGACTTTTTTCTGTTCCCTGACTAGAAGAAACGCCTTCGTTGGAGGCATTATCCATCATCAGAAGCAGAGGTGAAGGCTGCGGAGGTGATTTTGAAGGATCTCTCAAAAATGGTTTCCAGCATGACTTTGAAGACTGGCAGTAACGCTGAGAAAAGTGCATCACATTCGGCAGAGACTATTTTGAAAGGGCCATCAAAATTATGATGATGAGTAAAGGTAAGTTGTCAAAACAAGAAAAAAAAAAATGTGTGATCATTCGGTACTGAACAGCCCTGGTATATTTAATTTCTATTTATACATTTTACCTTTGTTTTATATCACGTTCTGAATCTCGTACCAGGGTTTTAGCCATGCCATCTAGTCTCCCATCGACACATACCTAAACCTCAGTCTTCCATTGTAACGCCTATGAGGTATTTATCTGCTCTAAACGAAGTGGTCGAAGAGCATAATAAATAGAGTACATACAATATTTGTGCATGTTAAATCGTTTGAACTGCTTACTAATTTAACATTTAGAAGTGGAGTAACGCCAAATATTTGTATATTAATTAAGCACAAATTGATTTACCACGCAAATGTTTAACCTGTAATTTAATTATGTATGTGAAGCAATAATCGTTTCTGCATTGCAACTTTGATAATTTTGTGTAAAAAGGTGTATAAAGTCAGTTTCCAAATGACAATAAAATATTATTAATTATTTTAAAGTAATACCTAGCTTGCGGGGTGGTAAATCTTCCGAATTACACTCCGAAGATGTCGAGTTGGATATCCATTGTGGAACATTCTTACTGATGGTTTTTTGGAGGGTTTTCACTATCTCGGACATCCGCAACTATAGGGAGTAACGCCTATTACTTATTAAGTCTACAACTTTTCAGAAGTTACAGACGACAGCCAATGAAGCTCTTCATATCATTCATTCCTGGGGTGTAACTAACAAATTGAACTTTAATGCAAACAAGACATTGGCTATGCTAGCCACTAAGAAAAGAAATTTGGAAGAATTATACGTTTACATGAATAATACGTATAAATATTAAATTAGTGGATAATTTTAAGTATCTAGGAGTTGTTTTAGACAGACGTCTGACGTTCCGATATCATCTTGATTATGTAGCCAGGAAGGCTAGTAAACTTCTTACCGCACTGATTGCTTTAAAGAGACCAACACGGGGCCTCAACTCTTCTTTATTGAAGTTAATTTATAAAGCGGTGGTTGAACCTATGGATCTCTAATGTGCAGGAGCATTGCAAAGCATTTTTCGGAAGAGATGGGCACAAACTAAATTACTACAAATACAGCGTGGATACATCTTAAGAATCATCCGAGGATACCGCACCATCTCCACTCCAGCAGCCGTCATTATTGCTAATATTGAACCCATCTTTCTTACTGGTGTATATAAGGCAAATATGAACAACATTAGAAATGGCCGAGCCTTGCCACAACATATTTCACAACTGCAACTTGAACAACCAGTTAAACAAGCTTCTCGTCCAGCCACTGGTGCCTCTGGTCTCCTTGAAGATTGTGTACCGGTACTCCATTTACACAGATGGCTCTCGGATAGCTGAAGGGCTTAGTAAAAGTACTTAAGTAGGATGTGCGTTTGTGGTATTCTCTCGCTCCATAGAATGCCATTCTTCCATGTTCAGACTTGCCAAGGAGTGTTCAGTTTTTCAAGCTGAATTATTAGCAATCCGTGAAGCAGTGAAATGGTGTAACAACTTGCAATGTACCGCTCGCCTTTACAGTGACTCACAGGCAACAATTGCAGCTTTGAAAGATACAAAAAACAGCAGTCCTATTGCAGCGGAAATAAGAGGTCAATTATTATGTGGTTCTCTTCTGTGTATTAAATGGGTCATAGGACACGTAGGGATTGCCGGAAATGAACGTGCAGATGAGCGCTGCGACTTCAGATCTTCCAGAGACATACACTCTTTGCCCTATTTCTAATATGAGGCAAACATTAAAGGAGATTATCATCAACTACTGGAATAAATACTGATTAAAAAGTGATTGTGCTGCTTTGACTAAGGATTTATATTTCCCAACAGTTTCTGACAGACATAAATGTAAATTCGTTAATCCTAGCTATGTTCTCACTCAATTCTTAACTGGACATGGCAAATTTTCAGCTTACTTATTTCGATTCAAAATTAAATCCACATCTGATTGTATTTGTGGAAATCATCTTCAAGTTGTCCCTCACATTTTATTTGATTGCCCGTTTTTCTGTTTTGAAAGATACGAACTTGAATTATTGCTTCAATCCTTAGGTTACACTTTCTCAAAACCACTTACACATATTCTGATGAATTACAAAACTTATCAATATTTCATGGCTTTCTTAAACAAAATATTTCTTAAGCTAAATGATTCATCTTGATGTTTACTGTTTGTCAGCTTGATATCCAATTTGTTATGTTTTTGTAATTTGTATTATATTCATAAATTTGTAGAACTATATTCCTAATATACCTTTGGGTAAAATAGGAATAAAAAAATTGGATAATAAGTAAATAAATAAACTATACGGAGAATGGAGACGATTGTATCAGCTACCATTGGGTTGGTTAAATCTCTTAATTACGCAGAACATACACTCTACTGTCATATCTCCCAGATTCTTCTATTCTGTTCCCTCTTGTCACCTCCGGTCACAAAATATGTTCCCTAAATGTTGCAGCAGTACTGCCTCTCTGCCTCACGGCTGCACGTACCTGGGTCGACGTCGGGACTCCTTCCTCGGTCTCCACGTCGTCGTCGGCTGCTTGCCTTACCCTTGGCTCTAGCGGCTTCTCCTACATGGATTCTTTCTTTGGGTTCTCAGGGGTTACGGTTGAGACAACACAAACCAACGATAATCTCTGAACTGCTTTTATTTGACCTTGCAATTGTGGAGCCCGGGCACTTAATTCACTGTACTTTCGGCGGACATTTTATAGTGCATTTTTTGGACGCGGTACTTCGTCTAACACACCTGACGGATGTATACAATACTGCAATGAGCAACAACTGAGCAACAACTGAGGACTGAATCGCTCGCTCGCTCGCTCGTGTTGGCTGGCTGTATACAGCCAGGAGGTTTTTGCTGCGTGCCCACCCATTAAGGGTTTTACCGCAGGCAGGATTTTTATTGAATGATGTAGGATGAAGGTGATGTAGATTTTTTGATTGTGAGTTAATTTTGAGGTTACCAAAGTACCTTCGGGTTGACGGGGAGGATGCAGTACTTAGCACCCAATTTTTGTTTAAAATTTTTGTAATTTAGTTGGGGAGAAATTTAGATGCCAAACAGCTTGGAAGAATTATGAGGAGCTCAGCTTTAGCTGCTGATAGGTTTAGCTCCTGTGTTATCTAGGGTGCCCGCATGCCATACGGGGGACCCGGTGCAGTCTAGATCGGCGTCTAGTGGGGTCATAATTTCCCAATGATCTGACAAGGGCGCTTCTATGAGATGGTAAACTTGCGTATAATTTTGAAGCCCGGCGCCTAATTTCATCCTCCACGTATGGAAGACCCGATGCTTCGTGGAGCAACCTGGTAGGGAAATAACGTCCCACAGAATAGATAGACCGCAGTCCTTTATTTTGTGCACGTTGAAGCCATGCTAAACAGCTGTCTGCTGCCATGCCCCAGATCTCGCAGGCATATAGCATCACCGGGATTACCACCGCTCGGAAGAGGTACAACTTCAGGCGGACTGGCATCGAGGTCGACCCCAGCATTGGGTACAGGGTAGCAATTGCTCCCTGTACCTTCGCGGAAAGCTCCCTGATGTGGCGGCGAAAAGTTAGACCTCTGTCCAAGTTTACTCCAAGGTACTGGACAGAGTTAGACCACTCTATCCTTCGACCTCGGTAGCTGAAGTTGGGGCAGTCAGCGGGGGTGTGGCGCTTTGTGAAAAGTATGGCGTGGCTTTTGTCCGGATTTACGGACATCCGCCAACGCCGGCACCACTGTTGTGTTAGGCGGAGATGTCTTTGAAGGAACAGGGGTTGCCACCCTCTTATATACACGCAGCACGGCGTCACTATGAAAAACCATTGTTACCGTTGTTACCATGTCACCTCCATTGCAGCAGTAGGCGATACTGAACTGGTCTGAACTTGCCTAGTTCTCACAGGCGAGAACCAGGAGTACTAACAGTGAAACTACTGCAGCGTGTTTGCTTCACATTAAGCTAACAGAATATAATAAGATTGAATTTTAGTGAGAAAATTTATAACCGTAAAAAGGCATCATCATTCTTTATTGAACATCCTCGTACATAGAGGGTTCTTGAACCACTGTTTACCCAACTTCATCATAAAATAAATGTGGCTACAAATAACATACTACATAAAATACTGGAAAACATAAACAAAGGTAAAATGTGAAAGTGCAGAGTAAGAATTTGGCAAGCACAATGGTGCAAGGTGTGTGCAGTGCCCGGGGGAGGGGGTGCAGAAGGGGGGGGGGTGAGAGAGCACATTAGCAAATGCTTACGCGCTCCATTAAATGCAAAATATATTCTTCCAGTAAATTAATTTAACAAGCTAAGCTGGGATATTCTGCACTAATTAAACTGGGCCGCTAACGAACCAAGAGCCAGCAGCGACCGAGGCCCTCCTTTCCGGAATGTTCCGAACAACAATGGTAATGTGGGCAATTGATTTAAAGCCGGATGAATAATTATAATTATATCTGTACAGAGAGGCTGGCGATGTTTAAACTTTTGGTCGCTGTACTGATTTAATGTGCGAAGTGAAATGGCTTCATTTGAATACAGCTGTGTTAGACTAATGGTAAAATTAATAATTGAAATGCCTTTCTACCTTATCTACCAAGTAGAAAACTATTACACACTGTTCAAAATACCAAGGTTACTCCAACGGTTCTAAAATAGGCACACCTTCATTTGTTTCTTCCTGTGTACAGCATAAATCAAAAGCAAGTTAGCTTAGTTACCAAAACTGGTGTTTAAAATCAGTAGTATCCAAAGATATGACAGCAAGACTTTCAAGAATACCCATCATTTCTAAATTATAATTTACGTAAAAATATTTTCTTAAACTTAAATTACATAAAAGATAATACGGTCAACTTCGACTGAAATGCCATAAGATAATTTCCTGCAAAATTATATATTGTGGCGAGGTTCACATTTACTTATTCCGTCATGAGTATTGCTGTGCCTAAATAAGCTTTCGGCCGCCTTCACTTGTTTACAAATACACAGCTTAAACGAATCCCTTAATGCTCTTTTATGCCTCTCTTGCGCGCCGCCTGCACTTTCTCCGACGCACACACAACGCTTCCCTTTTCCAATGCTCTGCTTCACGACCCTCATGCAACTAATGTCTGTTTAGCTAACGCGTATGCACGTCGGCCTCTGCCTTTGACGAAACCTTATAATCGTTTTACAAGACAGACCCTCCTTCTCGCAGTCCGTTCTGCAAGGTTGCCACCTTTCTCGATACGTCATGGGTATCTTACGAGGTTTCGTCTAAATAAATTATCTTATGTCCATTACTGCGAAACTTCCTTAGTTTTGACAAATATATGTATATCGCCAAGCTACAATTCTACTGGATTCCATAATAATCCTTAACTTATTCGAAGTGCGGTATTTTAAACCCAGCTCCTTTAGGAGACCGCGCAAAGTGCAATGCTCATAAGGACAATCACAAATATCTTGCAAAATGTGCAACCAATTCGTCTAAGGTGGGCGCTGTCCCTTTTGCATAGAATCTATAAATTTCTCGGCGAATTAGATCCCATGTGAAATTATCTACTTTAGAGAAACATTTTCTTCTGTTTTCACACTTGATCGGCGTCTTTGTTATTCCTTTCTTCATAATATTTCTTACTGTATTTCTGTGAATACCCAGAATTTATCATTAGGTACATTGCACGACCTCTTATCAAGATTATTTATCAGCACATATTTAAATGTGTTCAAAACAAGCGCTTGAATTTGCTTTGAAACAGTTCCCGATAATGCTTTGTTTTTTGAGGCTTTTCCAGTAATATAATTCGGCCCAGTTATTCACACTATAGTCTTCACTTTGATTATTTTCACTTGACTGAAAGTAATCTACTACTTCATTGGCATTTACCACTGCATTTCCCTCCCACGGTCTCCAAATTGTGACGCAAAACTGCTTGTAATGAAACAGATCAACTGGAAGTTGGAACTCTGGCAACTGAGACTCCACGTGGAGCAGACATGCGACTGTCACTTCGAGAAAATAAGGGTTGTTATTGGTCCTCAACGACAGTGTTCTATTTCTGAAGTGTGGGGATAGATTTATGACGGTCATTAGTGGGCGGTCCGGTCAGGTTCCTTTGACTCCGAACTGCACACGCGTTAACTAAACAGACTACCCGGGTATTCAATTGTCAGCTTTCCTTTTCCCGTAGGGAAGGGGATCCGTCCCCTGCAGCTGCTGTGTTGCGGGCGCTGCGGACCCCTAGCACTCGTGGTACCTCTGACGTTACCAGAGGAACCTCGGTTCGAACATTCAAGCCCGTTCGGATTGGGTTGGACTCTAGGGGACATGGTGTTCCCAATATCCACGGGAGATTGAATGTAAAATAATATATAAACAATAAAATTAATTTCTTAAATAACTGAAGACTCTTACTAGACAAAACACCAAATCAGGAATTTTACTACAGATTTACTCATCTGCGGCTGTAATACTAACACAATAATGTACCTCTGAACCCTTTAAAATGAAAAACTCATTCTACGTCCCGTCAAACATGATTTATACTGTGAAAATGTTCCTTCGACCTCTCATAATGTGACCGGGGCATATTTAAAATTTATTATCAGTTCCGTATAAGTATCATAGCTTTTGGGATCTAAAATTGCATCTTGTATTCGGTAAATCGCAACGAACCCTGCATTCTTTCTAATTACACTTTCCAGTTTGATCTTCATTTCAGTTAGAATGCTCGGGGTTTGGTACATCCGTTTTGACAGTTTTGCAGCTCCATACCTCTGGGCTGTGGATAACTCTTTGAACAAATGTGCAATCAATAATATATTTCTACGAATCTGTTCGTTATTAGACGTTTGGCAGTTTGTATGCTAGAACTGCCATGGATTTCTAAATTGACTAATACCGATACAATTTTGTCATAATGTTCGGCATAATAGATTGCAGTTACCCATCTGGTGACAACTGGCCGTGGTGGTAGCGATATGTCTGCTACTAACTCTCTGAACTTTGCCATCCTGTAAGGTGCCTTCAAAACTATCTTTTTCATATGAGCTACAAAGCTGTCTACACCTGCATAACTACATTCGATTTATTCGGCTACTCGGTGTAAAGCATGTGCTAAACATGTAATATGTATTAGTTTAGGATACAAGCTACAGTAATAAGTTGCATTATACTATGAACCTTGCCCTTGCTAGTAGCGCTGCGTGGTATAGCCATGCCTGGCCGCTCTTACACTGCTCAAGGAAATCGGTACGAACTTCCTAGCTCTGTGTCATACAGTTACACCTGTTTTGTAGTAATGAGTTGTATTCTACGAAGAACCTTGCCCTTGCTAGTACCGCTGCGTGATTTAGCCATGCTTGGCCGCTCTTACACTGCTCAAGGAAATCGTTACGAACTTCATAGCTCTGTGTCATGCAGTTACACCTGTTTTGTAGTAATGAGCTGCATTCTACGATGAACCTTGCCCTTGCTACTAGCGCTGTGTTGTATAGTCATGCCTAGCCGCTCTTACACTGCTGAAGGAAATTGGTACGAACTTCCTAGCTCTGTGTCATGCAGTTACACCTGTTTTGTAGTAATGAGTTGTATTCTACGATGAATCTTGCCCTTGGTAGTAGCGCTGCGTGGTATAGCCATGCCTGACCGCTCTTACACTATTCAAGGAAATCAGTACGAACTTCCTAGCTCTGTGTCATGCAGTTACACCCGTTTTGTAGTAATGAGTTGTATTCTACGATGAATCTTGCCCTTGCTAGTAGCGCTGCGTGGTATAACCATGCCTGGCCGCTCTTACACTGTTCAAGGAAATTAGTACGAACTTCCTAGCTCTGTATCATGCAGTTACACCTGTTTTGTAGTAATGAGTTGTATTCTACGATGAACCTTGCCCTTGCTAGTAACGCTGCGTGGTATAACCATGCCTGGCCGCTCTTACACTGTTTAGGGAAACCAGTACGAACTTCCTAGCTCTGTGTCATGCAGTTACACCTGTTTTGTAGTAATGAGTTGTATTCTACGATGAATCTTGCCCTTGGTAGTAGCGCTGCGTGGTATAGCCATGCCTGACCGCTCTTACACTGTTCAAGGAAATCAGTACGAACTTCCTAGCTCTGTGTCATGCAGTTACACCCGTTTTGTAGTAATGAGTTGTATTCTACGATGAATCTTGCCCTTGCTAGTAGCGCTGCGTGGTATAACCATGCCTGGCCGCTCTTACACTGTTCAAGGAAATCGCTACGAACTTTCTAGCTCTGTGCCATGCAGTTACACCTGTTTTGTAGTAATGAGTTGCATTCTACGATGAACCTTGCCCTTGCTAGTAGCACCGCGTTGCATAGCCATGCCTGGCCGCTCTTACACTGCTCAAGGAAATCGGTACGAACTTCCTAGCTCTGTGCCATGCAGTTACACCTGTTTTGTAGTAATGAGTTGTATTCTACGATGAACCTTGCACTTGCTACTAGCGCTGTGTTGTATAGTCATGCCTGGCCGCTCTTACACTGCTCAAGGAAATCGGTACGAACCTCCTAGCTCTGTGCCATGCAGTTACACCTGTTTTGTAGTAATGAGTTGCATTCTACGATGAACCTTGCCCTTGCTAGTACCGCTGCGTGGTATAACCATGCCTGGCCGCTCTTACACTGCTCAAGGAAATCGGTACGAACTTCCTAGCTCTGTGCCATACAGTTACACCTGTTTTGTAGTAATGAGTTGCATTCTACGATGAACCTTGCCCTTGCTAGTAGTGCTGTGTTGTATAGCCATGCCTGGCCGCTCTTATACTGCTCAAGGAAATCGGTACGAACTTCCTAGTTCTGTGTCATACAGTTACACCTGTTTTGTAGTAATGAGTTGCATTCTACGATGAACCTATTCCTTGCTAGTAGCGCTGCGTGGTATAGCCATGCCTGGCCGCTCTTACACTGCTCAAGGAAATCGGTACGAACTTCCTAGCTCTGTGTCATGCAGTTACACCTGTTTTGTAGTAATGAGTTGTATTCTACGATGAATCTTGCCCTTGCTAGGAGGGCTGCTTGGTATGGACATGCCAGACACCTCTTACACTGCTTAAGGAAATCGGTACGAACTTCCTAGCTCTGTGTCATACAGTTACACCTGTTTTGTAGTAATGAGTTGCATTTTACGACGAACCCAGCCCTTGCTAGTAGCCCTGCGTTGTATAGCCATGCCTGGCCGCTCTTACACTGCTGGAGCAAATCAGTACGAACTTCCTAGTCTTGGTTATGATTAATCCAAGTTTAATAGACGGCAACGAATCAGCACAATAAAAGCTTGCAGATTTTGATTAAACAACACTAGTAAACACTAGATGGAAGTGTTCTTCCTGATGCACTATTGATCGACTGTGTGCAATGGCGGCACCCAGCTTGCGCACTTCTTTTTCATTGATAATTCTTCTTGCAAAATTTTGTGCAATCGCTCAGTTGAGATGTCTACAGTCTGACCAGTCTCGCGATTCGGTGAACTTGCATAAACAGATCGTGGATTATTTTCAATGGTGTCCTCTCCCTTTTGGGCGACCAGAGCTCGATTGACCTTCGTTGCTAATGCGGTCACGTATAGGATCTTTGATCCAAAGATGGTCTACAATGTTGGTGCAGGATCCACTGAACTTGATCTACTTCTGTTTTGACTTGTACGACAGTCCAAGCTCTGCTTATTTTTTCCATTTTCAATCGCAACTATCACACTGACCAGTTAAGACGTCATTGGGCAATGAACTGTATATTGTACACGTTCAAATTTTCCTTGCAGGCTTTAGAATAATCAAGCTAGATAAAACCTAGAAAAAAAAATTCATCCTTTCAGGGAAATTTAGCAGACTTATCAAACTCCCCTCCTGTAGCGGAAGCATAGTAAATTCTCCTATTGTCGGTAAAGATGAGCTCATGTTATCCTATTTCAGCCTTTTAGTCTAACCTCTACTGACCTAAATTAAAATGAGATATCAGTCTATAAGTAAATTTGTAATGAAATAATTCATACATAAACAGTATAATAATTCATACAGTAGAATACATTTTTTTTTTAAAAAAAAGTTTGAAATATCGCGTCTTTCATATGTTTCCTTTTAGATGAATATCGAAATATGTGACGTTAGCTCTCGGTACAAACTCTGAAGTTCTGTAAGATTCGCATTACGTCAGGGTATTCTGTGTTCTGTTATAATTATGAGGAGGAACAAAGTTTTCGAATCCACTTATCCTCAAGTTCCCCGGGGAAGATGTGACGTCAACTACTATTAATTATCTTCTTAATGGTCATGCTAAGGAAAGAAGGGTTCATACAAAGTTTTACCATAGCAAAAGATTAACGCTTTTGTTCATGGCGCTCGTCAACTGTTGCCGCTTTAACTATGGAAATTACTGCTAATGACTCTTACGATATTGCAATTTGTGCTCATCGAAGTTGAGCGAAATATCTAAAAATCTGATGTGTAACAGTCACAGTCACAGTCACAGTATAAAATACTCTTAACAATTATTACATTATGTACTATCAGATAAAAATTTTCTTACTGCTAATTTTTTTTAGCAAAATGGAAATAAGTAGGCATTGGGGTATATAGGACGATGAATGAAATTATATTCAAATGAGTACACGGTACACAGAGCTTAGAGTTACCTGACATTCATCCTTCAGGATAACAGAAAACCTCCAACGTTAAGTCATATCGGACGATGAATGAAACGATGTTCAAATGAGTACAGGGTACATAGAGCTTAGCGTTGCCTGACATTCATCCTTCAGGATAAGGGAAAACCTCCAACGTTATGTCATATCGGATGATGAATGAAATGATGTTCAAATGAGTATAGGGTACATAGAGCTTAAAGTTACCAGACATTCATCTTTCAGGATAAGGGAAGGCCTCCAACGTTAAGTCATATAGGACGATGAATGAAATGATGTTCAAATAAGTACAGGGTCTATAGAGCTTAGAGCTACAAGACATTCGTCTTTCAGGAAAACCTCCAACGTTAAGTCATATCGGACGATGAAAGAAATGATGTTCACGTGAGTACAGGGCACATAGAGCTTAAAGTTACCAGACATTCATCTTTCAGGATAAGGGAAAACCTCTAACGTTAAATCATATCAGGCGATGAAAGGAATGATGTTCAGTTGAGTACAGGTTACACAGAGCTTAGAGTTACCAGACATTCATCTTTCAGGATAAGGGAAAGCCTCCAACGTTAAGTCATATCGGACGATGAATCAAATGTTGTTCAAGTGAGTACAGGGTACATAGAGCTAGGAGTTAGCAGACATTCATCTTTTAGAATAAGGGAAAGCCTCCAACGTTAAGTCATATCGGACGATGAATGAAATTATGTTCAAATAAGTACAGGGTACATAGAGCTTAAAGTTACCAGGCATTCATCTTTCAGGATAAGGGAAAACATCCAACGTAAAATCATTTCGGACGATGAATGAAATTGTATTCAAATAATTACAGGGTACATAGAGCTTAAAGATACCAGACATTCATCTTTCAGGATAAGGGAAAACCTCCAACGTAAAGTCATATCGGACGATGAATGAAATGATGTTGAAATAAGTACAGGATTCATAGAGCTTAAAGTTACCAGACATTCATCTTTCAGGTTAAGGGAGAGCCTCAAACGTTAAGTCATATCGGAGGATGAACGAAATGATGTTCAAATGAGTACAGGGTACATAGAGCTTAAAGTTACCAGACATTCATCTTTCAGGATAAGGGAAAGCCTTCAACGTTAAGTCATATCGGACGACGACTGAAATTATTTTCAAATAATTACAGGGTACATAGAGCTTAAAGTTACCAGACATTCATCTTTCAGGATAAGGGTAAACCTCCAACGTAAAATCATATCGGACGATGAATGAAATTATGTTCAAATAATTACAGGGTACATTGAGCTTAAAGTTACCACACATTCATCTTTCAGGATAAGGGAAAGCCTTCAACGTTAAGTCATATCGGACGATGAATGAAATTATGTTCAAATAAGTACAGGGTACATAGAGCTTAAAGTTACCAGGCATTCATCTTTCAGGATAAGGTAAAACCTCCAACGAAAAGTCATATCGGACGATGAATGAAATGATGTTGAAATAAGTACAGGATTCACAGAGCTTAAAGTTAACAGACATTCATCTTTCAGGATAAGGGAAAGCCTCCAACGTTAAGTCATATCAGAGATGTATGAAATGATGTTCAAATGAGTGCAGGGTACATAGAGCTTAGAGTTACCAGATATTCATCTTTCAGGATAAAGGAAGGCCTCCAACGTTAAGTCATATCAGAGATGTATGAAATGATGTTCAAATAGGTACGGGGTACATAGAGCTTAAAGTTACCAGACATTCATGTTTCAGGATAAGGGAAACCCTTCAACGTAAAATCATATCGGACGATGAATGAAATTATGTTCAAATAATTACAGGTTACATAGAGCTTAAAGTTCAGTTTAAGGGAAAGCCTTCAACGTTAAGTCATATCGGACGATGAATGAAATTATGTTCAAATAAGTACAGGACACATAGAGCTTAGAGTTACCAGACATACCTCTTTCAGGATAAGGGAAAACCTCCAACGTTAAGTCATATCGAACGATGAATGAAATGATGTTCAAATAACTAGAGGACACATAGAGCTTAGAGTTACCAGACATTCCTCTTTCAGGATAAGGGAAAACCTCCAACGTTAAGTCATATCGGACGATGAATGAAATTATGTTCAAATAATTACAGGGTACATAGAGCTTAGAGTTACCAGACATTCATCTTTAAGAATAAGGGAAAACCTCCAACTTTTGGTCATATCGGACGATGAATGAAATGATGTTCAAATAAGTAGAGGACACATAGAGCTTAGAGATACCAGTCATTCATCTTTCAGGATAAGGGAAAGCCTCCAACGTTAAGTCATTTCAGATATGTATGAAATGATGTTGAAATGAGTACAGGGTACATAGAGCTCAGAGTTACCTGATATTTATCTTTCAGAATAAGGAAAACGTCGGAGAAAGCTTTATCATCCTGACAGTGATTAGAACTCGAGACCTTCTTTAGGTCAGGCAGACACGCTACCTCCACGCTACAGAGGCGGGATTGGTTAATATTGTCGTTCTCGATGCAGTGTTTGGTGATTTTCAACTTTTGCGCATTTCGTGAGCCGATATTGAAAATTAAGATGAATGAAATCCAAAGTGTTATACATCTTTAAGGAAATATATATATATCAATAATGCAAAATTTAAAGTAACGACATTTTGTTGAGATTATCAAACATAATTCGATATCTCTATATTGTTTGTTAATCGATGTCGGATTATCGAGAATACGAATCGAGTTGTCAACTCTAATAAATAAGTTGACATAAGGTGTGGCTGTTAATTATATATACCAGGATATTTTGATCATGTGCAGCAGTTGTGATTATGATTCAATGGCAACAAAATCGCATCACTATGAACACGTCCAAATCCCATAATGATGACACGGCCACCCTGCGCTAGTTGCAGTGTTTGTTTAACGGACACAATGTCGGTGTTATTGTTATTATAACTGAGTTAATATGTTTTCTGTGTCTTTACATTCGCAGTAATCCATGTCCGTAATAACGTGTATATCATGACCACAGCGATGTATTTGTTTACTGAATCGGTGGCAGTTTATCGACACCCTTCTCGTGGGATGGCCATCCTAATAGCTGGTATCTTAACTGACATTGCACCAGCGGCGATTTAAACGTCAAATATTGCTTTAATTAATTTTATTTATTTACCTCTGTGTTCATTATGGAATTGGTAGCTGAAATACTCAGTACCGTCTACGGTTTGACACTCACAGTTGTTTAATAGAATTGCATTATTCTTACGTTTATAGTTTCTGAGTTTGTAATTGTTAACGAGCATAAAATACAAAGGCATTTTTGAGGACCTTTTAATATTAAAATGCAGATTTATTTTTGTTTTCAAATTGAATAGTTTTGTAAAACAATATTAGCACTTTAACTTATTCAAAATTGTCCACAGTGTTCATGAATTTCTTTTGTTATTTCTCACATAAAAATAAAATAAAATTTATGCCACCAACTTGTTAAAACAAGTTTGTATTTCATAATTTTTAAATGTTTATAAAAGTTTAGAAAATGAAGATATACGAGGGCTGTTCAATAAAGAATGATCATATTTTTTACGGTCATAATTTTGCACTAAAATACAACCTTATTATATTCTGTTAGTTTAATGTGAAGCAAACACGCTGTAGTAGTTTAATTGTTTCTACTCCTGGTTCCCGCCTGTAAGAACAAGGCAAGTTCAGACATATTCAGCATCGCCTATCGATATAGTGGAGGTAACACACGAGGAACAATATGCGGCCTTGAAATTTAGCTTTCGTCTCAACAAATCTTCAGTTGAGGCCTATACAATGTTACAGGACAGTTGGTGGAGCACCTGCCTGCCGTGCTAGGGGCGCCGGGTTCGATTCCCGGCGGTGGGGTGGGGATTTTTCTCCGACCAAGATAATTCGCCATCTTCCCCAGAGTCTGGAAGTATGAATGAGAGTGTAAAAGTGTGCGTGATATAATGATTAAAAAAAAAAAAAAAACATAACGAGTTAACACCTTCAGTATGTTCCAAAGGAGAACGGCCGCCGATATGACCATAGCAGTTAAAGGCGGGGTATAAATGGAACAAGGAAATAAAAATGTTACAGGAGGCCTATAGAGAGTCTGTTCTTCCCTACAGCACAGCTCGAAGGTGGTTTAAAATGTTTAAAGAGGGAAGACAATCCATTTCATGGGAAGTTGGACCAGGTGCTCGAGTTACTGCTCTTACGGAAGAAAACATCAACACTGCTGCTGCCATTGTGAGAGAAGATCGACGAATTACCTTAAGATCACTTTCTGAAGTATTGAACATTTCATTGGGTGCCACCCACACTTAGATGACAGAAACATTACCCATGAGGCGTGTGTGTGTGAGATGTGTTCCAAGACTGTTGATTCCCGAACAAAAGGACATTCACATGCAGGTCTGCATGCAGTTAAAGTTGATGTTAGAGGAAGATCCGGAGTTTCTTGCAAACGTAATCACTGCTGCTGAAACTTGGCTACAACATTTTGATCCTGAGAGCAAACAGCAAAGCTCAGTGTGGCCTAGTAGTTGGTATCTTAACTGACATTGCACCAGCGTCGATTTAAACGTCAAATATTGCTTTAATTAATGTTATTTGTGTACCTATGTGTTCATTATGAAAATGCTAGCTGCAATACGCAGTACCGCCTATGGTTTAATGATCACACTTGTTAAATAGACCTGCATTTACCTTACGTTTATAATTTCTGAGTTTATAATTTTTTAGGAGCATAAAATTCAAATTATTTTTCGTAATATTGAAAATGTCGAACACTTTTTGCTTCGTTTTGAAATTGATAGCTTTTTTAAATAACTCCTTTTATTATTGAAAATTGTGCTTTATGTATCCACAAGTTCATCAAATTTTTTGAAAACTTTTACGTAAAATTAAAAACAACTGTATATCACTAACTTGTTAAATAAAAGTTTTTTATTTACTAATTTTTAAGTGTGAATAAAACCTTAGAAAATTCACATAAAATGACACATCATTTGTGGGTTATTTGTATAATTGCACTGGGTTGTGTATTTGGTATGACATTATGTAAATATATGTATTGTCGAAGAATATGAGGTGGCACACTTAAATTTAAAATGTTGAGACATCCCAAAATCAGAAATATATTCTCAGCTAAAGTTTTAGTGGGGTATCCCCTCAGAAGTAAAGGTTTTATTAGAAATATTGGGTCACTATTAAGAACAAAACATAAATAGAATAAATAGTATAACATAAAAATTATGTAAAAGCACTGTTTGTTAACCAGATACACCACAATGATAAATGCACGTGAAGTGTGAGCATAATATAGTGCGATCCAAATAAACCTGAACCATTTGAATAGTCCATAACTTTTGAACCAATAATAGGACACACGTGCAACTTTGGGGGAATATAGTACACAATTGGGAGATTACACTACACTATTTACATCTCAGAGAAAATGTTGGAAGTGTCCTCCACAAGCATCTACACATGTTTGCACTCGCCTCACCATATTCCCTGAAGTTATACGGAAATGATATCAAATTGAGGGAAGGTTATTTCCAGAAAGATGGTGCAACGTGCCGTTAATGACACCATGGGACTTGTAATGAGTTTCTTTCATAATCCAATAATCTCATAAGTTCTGTGGCCCCCCAGATCCCCTGATCTAACCTCGCCGGATTTCTTCTTATGCGGTATCTAAAATACAGTGTACAAGAATAGACCATGGACAATTGATGTTCTCAAGGAATCCATTCGAACAGAAATAAGTAACATTGGCGAGGATACTCTCCGTAAAACTTGAGAGAATATGGTGAGACGAGTACAAACATGTATAGATGCTGGTAGAGGATACTTCCAACATTTTTCTGACATGTAAATAGTGTAATGTAATCTCCCAATTGTATGTTGTCACCCAATTATCGGAAGGCACGACCGACTGGCAGCTGTGTAGGCGACAGGAGGCATTTAGCCCACGCCTACCCATTTATCTTGTAGCGTTCACTGAGGGGATGGTTGGAAAGGCATCATTAACCACTGTACCGTGTCTTTCCCCTCCCCCTGACGTCTTGAACAATCGGGATGATGTTCCTAACCGCGATCTTGCTATATAAGGGCTATAGTGGGCGAGTCGGTTCAGTTCTTGGTGGACAGCCGTGAAGAGCGCAGTGCTAGAGAATGGACTGGAAGACTGCGTACGTGCATCAGAGTATTGTACGTAATTGCGAGTGTGGAGTGGACCTGTGACAGAAGAACTGGTGGATTGTAATTGTGTGCGCTACGTAATTCTATGTAATGGGCATGTGTTCCAACTACAATTCGATGGAAATAAAGAACATTTTGAGATTGTGCAATTAGACTTTTAATTCTACGAACCCCAAAATTCACAATATTATGTTATCCCAAAGTTGCACGTGTGTCCTATCATTTTTTCAAAAATTATGGCCTATTGTAATGGTTCAGGTTTATATGGATCACACGATATTAAGAAGCTATGTGTATTTTATTTCTTATGACAATTTTAAGCGAGAAAGTACTTCATTTTAAAACCATTATTTTATGGAGTGTAAGCTATAGCCAACTCAAATTTGGTTACCATTCACTTACCACTTTTTACGTAACTAGAATTTGTAGTAGTGTTACATGCTAGTTTAGTTAGCTTCCTAAATATCTCTCCGCCTGCCTCCGTAGCGCGGTGGTAGCGTGTCTCCTTCGCGTTCAAGAGGTTCTGAGTTCTAATTTTATCGTGGTGATAACTTCTTTTTTCTCGGAAATGTCTGTAAGGATTTTGATTAAATTATGAGCTTTCATGACAAATGAAATTATGTAATGATCCTTTTGTGAGTGTTCAGAGGTTTTCCTTGATTTTAGGAGACTTTTGTAAGGCTGTCAATATGTATGAGATTTCACTATGGAAAGAAGCACATAGTTTATTGTTGCTACTGTGTTTTTCTTTTCTCGTGTCATTAGCCATTTCCGGTTTCTCCTTTTTGGTTTCAATTTTCCAATACTTGTAATTTTCCCAAACAGGAAGTCGCCATTCTTTTGTGTTATGGTTATAGATTTTATAATGTAATTTCAAAGTGGTGTCATACACACCATCTCTCAAAAATTTGCCATCGAGAAAGCAATCTCATACACTACTGGAAATGGAAATAATAACACATTGACGCCGGTGTGTCAGACCCACCATACTTGCTCCGGACACTGCAAGAGGGCCAAACAAGCAATGATCACAGGCACGGCACAGCGGACACACCAGGAACCGCGGTGTTGGCCATCGAATGGCGCTAGCTGCGCAGCGTTTGGGCACAGCCGCCGTCAGTGTCAGCCAGTTTGCCGTCGCATACGAAGCTCCATCGCAGTCTTTAACACTGGTAGCATGCCGCGACAGCGTGGACGTGAACCGTATGTGCAGTTGACGGACTTTGAGCGAGGGCGTATTCTGGGCATGCGGGAGGCCGGGTGGACGTACCACCGAATTGCTCAACACGTGGGGCGTGAGGTCTCCACAGTACATCGATGTTGTCGCCAGTGGTCAGCGGAAGGTGCACGTGCCCGTCGACCTGGGACCGGACGGCAGCGACACACGGATATACGCCAAGACCGTCGGATCCTACGCAGTGCCATAGGGGACCGCACCGCCACTTCCCAGCAAATTAGGGACACTGTTGCTCCTGGGGTATCGGCGAGGACCATTCGCAACCATTTCCATGAATCTGGGCTAAGGTCCCGCACACCGTTAGGCCGTCTTCCGCTCACGCCCCAGCATCGTGTAGCCCGCCTCCAGTGGTGTCGCGACAGGTGTGAATGGAGGAACGAATGGAGACGTGTCGTCTTCAGCGATGAGAGTCGCTTCTGTCTTGGTGCCAATGATGGTCGTATGCGTGTTTGGCGCCGTGCTGGTGAGCGCCACAATCAGGACTGCATACGACCGAGGCACACAGGGCCAACACCCGGCATCATGGTGTGGGGAGCGATCTCCTACACTGGCCGTACACCTCTGGTGATCGTCGAGGGGACACTGAATAGTGCACGGTACATCCAAACCGTCATTGAACCCATCGTTCTACCATTCCTAGACCGGCAAGGGAACTTGCTGTTCCAACAGGACAATGTACGTCCGCATGTATCCCGTGCCACCCAACGTGCTCTAGAAGGTGTAAGTCAACTACCCTGGCCAGCAAGATCTCCGGATCTGTCCCCCATTGTGCATGTTTGGGACTGGATTAAACGTCGTCTCACGCGGTCTGCACGTCCAGCACGAACGCTGGTCTAACTGAGGCGCCAGCTGGAAATGGCATGGCAAGCCGTTCCACAGGACTACATCCAGCATCTATCTCTACGATCGTCTCCATGGGAGAATAGCAGCCTGCATTGCTGCTAAATGTGGATATACACGGTACTGGTGCCGACATTGTGCATGCTCTGTTGCCTGTGTCTATGTGCTTATGGTTCTTTCAGTGTGATCATGTGATGTATCTGACGCCAGGAATGTGTCAATAAAGTTTCCCCTTCCTGAGACAATAAATTCACGGTGTTCTTATTTCAATTTCCAGGAGTGTATTTCCATGTTATGTACTAAGGTTTGTCTTGAGTGACAAAAATAAAATAAAATAAAATCTGAATATCATACCCAGGCTCCTTAAATCTCTCTTGAGTGACAGTAGGCGGATGGAAGGACAAGTTTGTATAAGACGAACTTTATATGTTCATCTGAAGTACAGCGTAACTGAAGTAGTAACAGTACGCCAACCTGACTGCCGGCCTCACTATCACATATTCAAGGCAGAGGTGGACGCGGTGTTTATGAATTGCGTGCGGGTAGGGGTCAGATTTACGAATTGCATACTAGGTTTTCTACGTAGTCCTCAACTTGCATGCCACATGTAACATTTTCCTTCCCATTTTGCAGACTTCTAACTGGTTGCCTAACCTTGCGAAGAAGCTAGCACTGGTATGGTTAAAATGTTACATGCATCCATTATACCTTTACAGGTTCATAAACTTAAACTCAGTTCTCAGTCATGCGAGCCTCGTATTCCCACTATGCATTGCCGATCTGATAAGTTCTACTTACAGCTTTTAATGCGCAATATATTATTTGAGGCTAGTGTACAGTATTCCTAACGAACAGGGGCAGCTGGTGACTCTGAAAATCGGTGATTCACAATTTTTTTTAAAGTAACAAACGGTTGTTTAATCCTGCCACTATAGACTGCTGTATACACAAGTTAACGGTAATTCACAGCGTATAACACAACATGCGTATTTCAGAAACCTCTAGTTCATAACACTCCTCTATTTATGCAGCTAAAAGTGTACTTGATATCTCTTCATGTCAGACTTACACTGTACATTGCAAGATTTCTTTCTGGATTGTCTTGGAGGTCCCCTTAACACTGGAGCATTCTCCAGATAGGTTTTTCAGAACACACGAAGTTTACCAGTCCTCGAAAAATACCAGGATTGCTTGACGTAGCTGAATCATCGTGTCCTCGTAGAGCTAACTCAAAGGCTCCACAAAATCTAATGCAGTTAACAATAATGTTTAAAACATACCTATTTTGAGCCAGTTTCTGGTTGTGTTCTTCAATTGTTCTCCGATATGCAATGTCCATCTGCTTTGCTATATTTACATTGCCAAGCATAGCAAAACTGTGTTTTTCATTTTCAGTTTTTAAGCTACGTGTTTTTAGCGCGATCATGAAGATGCTGCAAAGCATTCACGCCATGTTTTTTCCACGGATCTTCACCGCCAGAGAGAACGCAAGGAAAGCAAAACAGGCTATCTTCAATATTTAACCACACATCAAACTATATTTCTCATATACATTGTTGTTAAAGTTCCTGTTGAAATAGCTTGTTTTTGTTTTGACTACCTATGTGATTTTTATATTTGGCGTGGGACTTCCAAGTCGCTTATTTTCGGTGTTTTCTTCTAAGCTCATTTTTAAAAAGGATGAGCTAATATACACTTTATGGAATACATTGTTTCTCCTTATATAACACAATATACTTGTATTTAAATAAATCACTCTTATTCACGACACAGCTAACAAAACACGGCACAAAACATGTGGCTATGCTCTGGTAGGAATAGTAATCTGTGGTAATAGTTGACGGATGCGAACATTTAATATGAGAATAATAGGTGGCGCTGAAAACAGAAGGAGAAGGCTTGGCATTCACTATTCTCTGGCTGCTAGGTTAACCAACCTTATGCAGCCATAAGCCCCGCCCTGCCCCCCTACTTGCCTCGTCGCGCCCTAGGTTCATCCTGCCCTATACCTCCCCATTGTGGTTTGCAACTGAGAGTGAATTACTTGGCACCTGCAAACAATACAGCGCGCTTAGGGCCACTGCACTAGACAAGGTCGAACTGAACGCCAAATGGAGCATGCCCTTGCATTAAAGGGAGACCCAGCATTTTGGTTGCAGCGCAAATATGCTACCCCATTGAGAAGCCGCCCCTGCTAACGACACAAAATAACGTACAAATTATTTTGACACGAATGTACAGTTTTATTGAAGGGATTAAAGTACAGTGGGTTTATTTTTATACCAGTGAACAGACTTGTGGAAATCGATTGCGGAAAATTGATGCAGAAATGCTCCTGAGATTACTCTATCACTTTGTTAATGACACAAAGTAACGGAAAATTTATTTTGAGGCGAGTGTAGGATTTCATTTAAATTAACGGAAAAAAAAAGAAAATTCGTTTGAGGCGAGTGTACACTGTTGTTGAGGGCTAAAAGTGCAGCTCTAGTGTACGGTGTTTTTGAATATCCAGCACGTAATGTACAATTTTTCGAGACACGCATTTATTTTAAACGATTGTACAGTTTTCTGAATGACTCAGAATAATGTTCATTTTTTTGAAGTCATTGTATCCTTAAATTGAAGGATCCAATATAATTTAAATTTATTTTGAGGTTATTATGCAGTTAAATTGCATATTTATTCTGAGAACAAGGCATCTTGTACATAATAGGAATATAACTCCACAAACTCCGATGTCCACACATATGAAACAAGGGGAAATAATAATGTAACTGTGGGGGTTCGTAAATTTAAAAGGCCGATTTGCAGAAATTAAAAATCTTCTTTATTTCCGTAGCAATACACTGTCCAATTCTCACGTAACAACATTATATCAAACAATCTTCCAAGGTCGAGGACAATAACAAACACTTTCAGGTGATCACAGTTACTCTCGTTACAACAGCACTTCCAGCTGCCTCGTTTCACAACTGTTCACAACTACAACTGTCCTGCTAGCGTGTGACAATCACTTTTATATCTCCATTCATGATTACCAGACTGTTCTGTCAATCACTAGAAATTTCTGGCAAACAAGGCATCTAGTTACATAACTCGAACATTCTATCACCTTCGAGAAACGTAACCCTATCGGTGCCGGCGGGTCTTTTATCTCGCGCTATCATTATTTCTTCCAGCATATTCCTTATCTCCAGGCCTTTTGTGTACAGAAGCCCCACTATCGCGATCGGCTTCGCGACACTGCTCCCTCCTCAAGGCTGGTCGTCCCGAACAGCTCCATCATAGCCGGCCAGACGATCCAGTTGTATAGTCTCGCTGGTGGAACGGTTACCATGGATTTATCATTGTTAACAGAATCCTCTCAGACAACGCACTGATTATTCTTGTAAGTGTGAGATGGGTACTGATGAGCTTCCCGGTCGTGTGCTAACACCAATGAACGCATCACTTCAGTCAATGGAATTTGCAGGAGTAACAAATAGCAGATATATGTTCACTCCACGCGGAGTAATCAGTGCGTTATCTGACAGGTATCTATTACCAAAGATAAATCCATGGTAACTGTTCCAACAGCGAGACTATACCACCAACATCATCTCTCGGGGCACCTTCTGGATTAGGTAGACCACATCGCTAGTCCTCTTTACCACCCGGTACTGTCCTTGCCACTGCTGTTGAAGTTTGTCTATTGTTCGGTGTGCTCTCAGGTGTCCTCCTGAAGTCCCGACATACATTTCCACCAAGACCTCCGGGACGTTATTTCGGGGAAGTGCCAACTGTTGTCTCCACGTCTTCCCATCGGGCGATTCCCATAACCGGAACAGCACGCCCTCTCTGATTTTCAGCGAGTCCCATTGGGCCCAGTACGACTTATAGGTGGCGCTCCTCGGTGCGATGTCCTCCCAGGTTGGTCTTGTCCCTGCCTCCGCTTCCCTCAAGAGTGGTCCAAAGTTTGCGTCCGCCAGCTTCTCCCTCCTCAGGCCGTCACCACCATCTTCTTTCTCGCGGGGACAACCACGTCTTCTTTCAGGATGACCCTGCAAATTCCATGGTGCTCTTCGGGCTGCCTGAGTATCACCTCTTCTCCATTGAGCTGCAGGACCTTCCTGCCGACGTCGACCGTCGCCTCGTGGTTCCTGATGGCATCCAATCCCAGTATCACCTCCTCAGTCAACTTCGCGACGAACACCCATTGACGCACGACACTTCCTCCCAAGGTCAACTTCAGCAGGGCCTCCTTCTCCACAGGCAAGGTGTCACCCGATGCCGTCACAAGCTGGTATGGTCGGCCCGTCTTCCTTGTCGGCAAACACAGTTAAAGGTCACAGGCTAAAACTTTTTGAACATAAGCCCCAATACTTTGGTCCAAAACTACTTAATAAGCTTCCGGAAAGCCTAAAAAATACTGTGTCAGCTGCTAAGTTTACATCTAAACTGACTAATTCCTTGTTAAGCAGAGCCTATTGCAGTATAGATGAATATTTTGATGACAACTTCGTTGATTTACAATAATTATGCTTTCTGTATATATAGAAAGTATCGGAGTACTCCTTCTGTACTTATTCTGGCGCAATGGTTTTACATTTGCTTTCAAGTGACAGGAAAGAGGTGTTACTCTGTAACATTAGTGAAAATATTGTCTAAACTGGCTGACAATCTGGAAGCTTTGTGATTAGTACAATGAAAATTCAATTGCCACAGAATATTTTTAAGTTGTTACTGTATGCTTGTTTTCCATTATATCAAAATTTGAATTAATATCTCCACCAGTTACAATTTTAAGGTATTCCCACTTAGGCTCAGCAAAGAAGATTAATAGATCCTCAAGTTCTTCAAGAAATATACCAGCATCTCCCTTGGATTATCTATAAAGTCAAATAATTACTCCTTTAAATTCTTTTTTTTCTAATTTTTATTGATCGATCAGCAGTACAATGCTTTACAGATCAGAGTGAAAAGAAGGTAACAGTTCAATAAGAAGAATAACACTCAGGGGTAGGCTAGCAGGCCGCCCCCTAACTACATTAAGTTAGAACTCATATAACACTCTTTGAGAAATTATGTCAATATTGAAGATGTAAGACAGACATCAAGCACTAGAATCACTCGAATCAGATGTATCACTTAGAAGCAGGTGCTGTGGTAGTCTCCTCTTCAAGCGTGAGGGCTGGCACGTGCGGACGCCGATGTTATAATGCACAGCTCCTGGAACTTTTGCAGCGTGGAAAAGAAACGACGAGCGATCCTGGGAATGTAGTCGTGAAGACGTAACAGTCCTAGTTCGTGATGGAGCTGCTGATTACGGATGAACCATGGAGCACTCCTTTAAATTCCTGCACTACCACACCAGTTATTTCAAAATCAATTTCAATGCACCACGATCTAAGATCTACATATGTGTGTGTGCGTGAGTGTGTGTGTGTGTGTGTGTGTGTGTGTGTGTGTGTGTGTGTGTGTGTCAAGAGAGAATGGATGACAATATTTTGACATTTCTAATCGTTTAATTTTAAGAGAGAGTAGGTATTACAAATGACATGGCTTAATTATGTTCAAACACTGTATTAAGTTGCAATAAATATGAATACATGCATATATAAGTACCATAAGCTATGTAATAGAATTTCTCTTGAGCCAGGTGTACATTATTGCTGAACGTTTTCAGATTAGTGTACGCCCGCCTCGGTAGCGTGGTGGTAGCATGTCTGCCTCACGTTGAAGAGGTCCCGAGATCAAATCTCGGTCAGGGTGAGTTACCTGGATAAGTTTTTCCGGGGTTTTCCCTTAGCCTTCAAGACGAATGTCGGGTAACTCTAAGCTCCATGGACCTTGGACTCATTTGAGTTTCATTTCACCCAATTCATTCACCGTCCGATATGACTTTACGTTGGAGGACGTAAATTACAACAACAACAAAAAAAAGACCAGTGTAGAATTTTAATCAGGGTTTGCAAATAATGTAATACAGATTCTTTGTTGAGGAGAGTGTACAGTTTTTTGGAGTAACCCTAAGTAAATCCACTCTAATTTTAGAGCAAGTGTACAACTTCCGAACGCGCCAAACCGGACCAGCATACCGCGGTTGGTTACAACAGAAATGGACCCGTATTCCTGTGGCACTCCGCTCTATTTTGAAATGCAAGGTTGGAATTCAGGGAGAGAGAGAGTGAGAGAGAAACTGCCTAATGCGTGGAAGAATTAAATTACTGTGAAATATGCAGACGTAGAAACGTAGTTGGTTAGTGACAGGGCCAGCGTGGTGGGCAAGTGATTCTTGAATTACACGCACTTCCGGAATGGCGTGTGCATTTTGTGCGAATGGGGAGTCCACAGTAAAAAATAAAAATGACTGACCCCGTGTTTCTTCCTTCATACGTTTTTGTTAAAATATCATTTGTAAAACCTTCTTCTTTATCAAGTAGATATTATTTAAAACAAACATTTACTCTCGTAAACACGTCATCTTAATTAAATCACTTCTACGAGGGTATCCGTGCGGGATGAATCAGGTGGTTTAGTCTGTGACGCACATTCGGGAGGCACGGGTTCGATTCCCGCGACCGACCTACCTGATGGGCTTTTTAGAGGGTTTTCTCGAGTTGCTAGGCGAATGCTGGGTAGGCTAATTGCATCACCGAATTTCCTATCCCTCCATTTCATCTCTATTATCATCCCTCATTTGCTGGTTTCTGCCCGCTTCGGTAGCGTAGATGGTAGCGTGTCTGCCTCATGGTCAAGAGGTCCCGAGTTCGAATCTCAGTTAGGGTAAGTAGGTTTTTTCCGGGGTTTCCCCTTATCCTGGTAGATGCATGTCAGGTAACTCTAATCTCCATGGACCCTGGACTCGTTTGAGCATCATTTCACCCATTTCATTCACCGTCCGATATGACAACGGTGGTCTCTTTCAGGGTAGAAGTGTCGGCGGGAGTCTCGGCGGTGCATGGCACGATGATATGCTCTGAGGAAAACTACTTCTTCCTCCGGTAAGTCAGTTGCCGGTCTCAGCTCCTCTGCTAGGACCATTTCGTGACCAACCAGAGCCCTTTGGGGCTCGGATCTCCTACCTGGGACCATTAAGGCTCAGCTGCTGGGCTCTTTGCCATCCCGCTGTGGGGGGAGTGTCCATTGTCCTTCCCGTAGGGGAGGGGAAACGTCCCATTCAGCTGCCGTGGTGCGAGCGCTGTGGACCCTTAGCACTCGTGGTACCTCTGACGTTACTAGAGAATCTCGGGCCGAACATTCGAGCCTCTCCCTGAATGGGAGTTGTTTGGATTGGGTTGGACTCGAGGAGGCAGTGTGTTCCCGTAACCCTCGGGAAATCGGGTACCCCGGATACCAGATTCCAGCAAGCTTTTTACAAAGGTAACACTATGTGAAACGTGTGTTTGCACCTCGGAATCCCAAAATATACTATTTCTTCTTCTTCTTCTTCTTCTTCTTCTTCTTCTTCTTCTTCTTCTTCTTCTTCTTCTTCTTCTTCTTCTTCTTCTTTCTTCTTCTTCTTCTTCTTCTTCTTCTTCTTCTTCTTCTTCTTCTTCTTCTTCTTCTTCTTCTTCTTCTTCTTCTTCTTCTTCTTCTTCTTCTTCTTCTTCTTCTTCTTCTTCTTCTTCTTCTTCTTCTTCTTCTTCTTCTTCTTCTTCTTCTTCTTCTTCTTCTTCTTCTTCTTCTTCTTCTTCTTCTTCTTCTTCTCTTCTTCTTCTCTTCTTCTTCATCTTCTTCTTCTTCTTCTTCTTCTTCTTCTTCTTCTTCTTCTTCTTCTTCTTCTTCTTCTTCTTCTTCTTCTTCTTCTTCTTCTTCTTCTTCTTCTTCTTCTTCTTCTTCTTCTTCTTCTTCTTCTCTTCTTCCTCTTCTTCTTCTTCTTCTTCTTCTTCTTCTTCTTCTTCTTCTTCTTCTTCTTCTTCTTCTTCTTCTTCTTCTTCTTCTTCTTCTTCTTCTTCTTCACGGCTTTGGATTGTTTCACCCGTTCCGGCTCCAAATTGATCTGCCCATCTTTTCCTCGGTCTTCCTTGGTTTCTTCTTCATATAGGTTTATAGTTTCAGTCTATTTTTGGTATTCTGTTATTATTCATCCTGTGAACATGTTCTTTCCATTGATTTCTATTTCGTTCAATAATATGGTTTATTTCTTCTACTGTTAATTGTGTCCTAATATCCTCACTGCGTTTGTTTATCAATTTTGGTATATCCAGCTATTGCTCTTATGAATTTCTTTTCCTATGTCTGTATTCTCGTACTATTTATTTTGTCAGGGTATATGTTTCTGATCATAGATCAGAGTTGGTGTTGCATTGTTTTGTATAGTTTTATTATTGAGTCCTTTCTTGCTTTATTTTAATGTTTTTTATTGTGCCTATTATATAGTTAAATTTATTTATTTTCTCTATTATATCAGCTTCCCTTGGTAGAGACATTACATCCTAAATATTTAAAGTGTGTACTATTTCTATATAACATAATTAGAGTAAGTAAACGAAGTGTTTCTTACCACACAAAAACCTAATTCCCTGATTTTAACAGAAATGCAAGCTTGAGACTCCCTGAATGAAAGAAAATGCTCAGAACGCGCGTGCTCTAAGAATTTTGATTTTCTTAAAATAACATCCAATGATTTTGGTATAAACAGGTTAAACTTAAGGTAATTCCATCACAAATTATCTATATATTCTAATCTTTTGGAGGCAACAGGGGCCTCTGAAAGTCTCTTGCATAAATAAACAATTTGTTTCAAACATTTTACTTACTTTTATTTCAAAAAACATTTCTTGCTACTGGTTGAAATTTTCTGATGGTCTTATTTTCCTCGCAATTGCAGGTCTTGATTGTTCTATTTTTTCTGCGTTTCGTGCAAAGTGAATCAACTTCCAAAGCCATCACTTTGTGATCAGCTCTTAAAAGATGTGACTGTCGTTTATGGACTTACAAGAAAATAAGCAATAGAACAATTCCATCAGTTGTCTATTCTAATTCAACTGTACTGCATAGAGGAGTTAGCTGTCGTAAAAATAACCTATAAGGGTGAGTCAAAGAGATATGTGAGTTTCTTTTTTTACTCAGAAAATAAGATATTAAACTAAAACTTACAAAATAGTGATTTTGTGTAAATTTTCCAGACTTGACGTGAAGAAGTTCAACTCTACAAAGGAGCAACTGAAGTAGTCCGAGCAAGATGATGTCACAGCACACACAGCTAAATGTGTGTCGGGTCTTTGGGACTCAAGTTAAGACAGGAAATGGAGACGAAAGTTCTCTGGGGTATTTTAAGAGGAAGAAATCCTCAAATCCTCCACACCATAGTCCAGATTCAAAATGTTTAAACTCGCAACATAAACCACTGAAAAATAGATTATATAATAGTGCAAGATACTTTAAGCTGGCGACATCATCCGGTTTACATCAAACCACAAAATAAGTTTCTCTAACAAGTAGCAGTGTTAGTGTAAATAATGTAGACGTCCGCCAGAGTGCAGCACTGCCGCATCCCTCTTACCTACCGTTCCCAAGAGGTACACACTACCTTCGGCAGTGAATCTTTTATGAATACCTGTAAACTCTTAAAAGTTTTCTGTTTGGCGGGGGGCACGGGGAGGCGGCGGGTGAAAGATTTGTGTGCTCTCGCAGCTGCAACATCCGGGTTCGTATCCCAAGAGGATCACCGAAAAAGAGACACTTCTTTATTTCCGTATTCAAATCTCGGAATTTGCGGTACACGCGCTGACAAAACGCTATAAGCATTCCCTTGAGGTACGCGTGTTTTATGTGAGCTCAGTGGCGGCTGATGTGAAACCGTCCTCATTTTTCTGTAAAGAACTCGTTCATTTATATCTATTTTCATATGTAGTACTATTTATATAATATGAAAGTCGTCATTCTATGTAGGTTTCCATAATGCAAGGAAGGCACCAATAGTCCATGACACAATTCAATTGATTGTGTCATTAAAAGGTATTGTTCTTCCCGACGGACTTTGGCTCGATGACAGAATACACAGTTAGAATTAATAACTTAAAAAATATCCTAATATGTTACATTGATAGATTTTCTCTACCCTATTCTTACAAAAGCCTTTGAAATTTCATTTTGTTTCCATTGCCAGCAGATGAACAGAAAAATGTTCTACTACACTGTGCAACAATGATATGTTTTGGCTTAAAAGTAGTGAATTTACATGTATTTCCATTTGCTGAATTAAAAAATCACCATAAAATTATAGATTAGCTCTTATTTTGTAGATAATGTGACATTTCATTTCTTAGAGTGAAGGTTTTAAACTTGGGGGCACTTTTTTTGGGGGAGCGGGGAGTTGGTACAGCTGTCAAAATACCGTAGATGACAACTACAAACATTTGGTGACAGTGCTCCTGCCAAAATACCGTAACCTTGGATGTAACATGTCCCTTAAGATCCATTTTCTCCCCTCACACCTAGATTTTTCTCTCCTAGTTGTGGAGCTGTTAGTGATGAACATGGGGGAGAGATTCCATCAGGACATTTCTGTTATGGAACAAAGATATCAGGGTCGTTGGAATGAAGTAATGCTTGCGGATTACTGTTGGTCATTGTATAGGGATTCTGCGGAACTCCATCACAAGAGGCAAGCTAAAAGACGACGAAGTCAATAGCCCACCACATGATTCTCTTCAGACACTACTATCTGCGAAGTATTTTTCTAGCAACTTAGAACTCTTAGCATGTAATTACCAGTTAAAAAATCAAATGCACTTTAACTGTTGTTAGCATATATGCAATTAAACTGTAATATATAAGTGTTAATATGTAATACTTCCACCTTGTGTATATCATGGAAACTAGAGCTAATAAAAATTTTCATTCTCATATTTTTTTTATCAACACAAAATTAGTAGGAATTGCCTCCTGAAGTGCTCGAAAAATTCCAAAATTATTTTTTGTTGCCCAGTGCTATGAGAAATCAAACATTTATGGACTTCGCTAAAAAAACTCTCAAAATTCTCAAAAATTGTAGACTAATTTTGATTTTAACGCATTTCGTTTGAAATATACGTATGATTCTTTAAAAAGAGCCTGGTGCCTCTGAAGGCCTGTGCATTTTTAACGTTTAGATTTAACATCCTTCTAACCTATTAGGTCATATCGAACTATTAATGAAATGATACTCAAATAATAGAAGTTAGACTTACCGGACATTCATCTTTCAGGAAAGGGAAACACCTCCAAACTTAAGTCATATTATACGATGAATGAAATATTTTTCTAATGAGTAGAGGATACATAGAGCTTAGAGTTAAGAGCCATTCATCTTTCAGGACAAGAGAAAACTTCCAACATTGTCATACCCGACGATAAATTAAATGGTATTCAAATGAGTCCAGGGTTCCTAGAGCTTAGAATTACTAGACACTCATCTTTAAAGATAAGGGAAAGCTCAAACGTTAAGTCATATAGGACGATGAATGAAATGATGTTCAAGTGAGCACAGGAAACATAGAGCTTACAGTTACCGGACATTTATCTTTCAGGACAAGAGAAATTCTCCAACGTTAAGTCATATCAGAAGATGTATTAAGTGATGTTCAAATTAGTACTGGAACATGGACCTAGTATTACTAGACATACATCTTTCAGGATAAGAGAAAACCTCCAACGTTAAGTCATATCGGACGATGAATGAAATGATGTTCAAATGAGTACAGGGTACATAAAGCTTAAGAGTTACCAGACATTTACCTTTCAGGATAAGAGAAAACCTCCAACGTTAAGTCATATCGGACGATGAATGAAATGTTGTTCAAATGAGTACAGGGTACATAGAGCTTAGAGTTACCAGACATTCATCTTTCAGGATAAGAGAAAACCTCCCACGTTAAGTCATATCGGACCATGAATGAAATGTTGTTCAAATGAGTACAGGGTACACGGAGCTTAGAGTTACCAGACATTTACCTTTCAGGATAAGAGAAAACCTCCAACGTTAAGTCATATCGGACGATGAATGAAATGTTGTTCAAATGAGTACAGGGTACATAGAGCTTAGAGTTACCAGACATTCATCTTTCAGGATAAGAGAAAACCTCCCACGTTAAGTCATATCGGACCATGAATGAAATGTTGTTCAAATGAGTACAGGGTACATAGAGCTTAGAGTTACCAGACATTCATCTTTCAGGATAAGAGAAAACCTCCAACGTTAAGTCATATCGGACGATGAATGAAATGATGTTCAAATGAGTACAGGGTACATAAAGCTTAAGAGTTACCAGACATTTACCTTTCAGGATAAGAGAAAACCTCCAACGTGAAGTCATATCGGACGATGAATGAAATGTTGTTCAAATGAGTACAGGGTACATAGAGCTTAGAGTTACCAGACATTCATCTTTCAGGATAAGAGAAAACCTCCCACGTTAAGTCATATCGGACAATGTATGAAATGTTGTTCAAATGAGTACAGGGTACATATAGTTACAGTTAGTTACCAGTCATTCCACGTTCAGGATAAGGGAAAATCCCGAGACACTACATAACTGGCCGTGATCGAGTGACGTGAACACACTACCATCTACTTTACAGAAGTAGGTCACTGTTTAAGCAGTTGAGAAGATATTACTGCACGAAAGCATAGAACTCATTATTCATAACATTCATTAGTTAACTTTTCGTAAACATACCTTTAGATTTCTTTACATTTGCAGGTGCTAACACTTTTATGAAGTGGGAGGTGTTTGTTAATATTTTATTATTGTGGTATTTCAAATATAATGTGATTTCAGGCCACCAGAGAATGATGAGGTGTTAAAAGTGTTACCTATCAATTAATTTTGCAATATTTCAATATTTCCATTTGGTCTATGATAAAATACGTATTATAACTATTATTACAAGAATAAGCCACGATGTTATGAGTTATTTGTTGACATATCGTTGGAGAAACCATGTTAGTTTGGTGTATAAGGCTTATTTGATGAAGAGCTGCTCAAGCAGTTGTTTTAAAGGATTGAAAATTCCTTGGAACTATATAACAATGCAACATTTTTAAGATTTAGAGGCTTAAAATGTCTCATACTTACACTAGGAACTTAGCTATCGCGGAGCGCTGCGGTAACGCGGACCGCCTGTTGAGGACGCCACCTGACGTTGGCCGCAGTTTCAAGTCTCAGGGTAATTAATGCAAAATATCAGCATGGTTTTCATGGCCGTATATATCAAACAGCAAAGCCAAATTTATTACGCTGGCCTCTCGATGTCAGATTCACCATGCATTACTAAATATTGGTCTGTAAATCCGTAAAATGGTGGTATAATGTGGCGACAAAGGCAGAAACCGATAACGAGCAAACTTAATGGCTAGAAATATTGCTTTTGTAATAAAAATGTACAACCAACATTGTAATATTTCAAAACAGCCAAAAAATATATTGGTGGTTAAGTAGACTTTGTGTTGAAGTTCATTTGAATATTAGTCCGAATTAGGAACCTGAATCAGTGTGCAAGTTGTGAGATGGAAGATGAATTAGAAAATCTGACTAAAGGATAGGATACTCCAAACTTTGCCTTTCTTTAGGCATTATTCTAAAAATTCCTGCAAATTATTATTATTACTGGGGCCATAATTGATCAGATAAATATTAATTATTGTCAATTTTCTGGTAAGCGCAAGGGAATACGGGAATACAGTAGACTTTAAGTGAAGGTATAAGTGGTAGTCAATTTTGTTGGTACAAGTGATAGTCATATGTTTTCTATCCAATACTTAGTTGTAACGCTGTACTTTAGCAGTAGAAGTTCACGTAATTAAGTAGGATATGCTAGAATTCTACGACAGAGTGATTCGGCACTGCTACCAGGTTTTTTTTATTTTTTATTTTTTACGTTTTTATTTTTATTGCTTGTTCCATTTATACCCCGCCTTTAACTGCAATGGGCATATCGGCGACCGTTCTCCTTTAGAACATATCGAAGGTGTTAACTCGTATTCGATGGGTTTTAATCATTAGATCACGTACACATTTATAACCCGCCTTTAACTGCAATGGTCATATCGGTGGCCGTTCTCCTTTAGAACATATCGAAGGTGTTAACTCGTATTCGTTGGGTTTTAATCATTAGATCACATACACATTTATACCTCGCCTTTAACTGCAATGGTCATATCGGCGGCCGTTCTCCTTTAGAACATATCGAAGGTGTTAACTCGTATTCGTTGGGTTTTAATCATTACATCAGGTACACATTTATACCCCGCCTTTAACTGCAATGGTCATATCGGCGACCGTTCTCCGTTAGAACATATCGAAGGTGTTAACTCGTATTCGATGGGTTTTAATCATTAGATCACGTACACATTTATACCCCGCCTTTAACTGCAATGGTCATATCGGCGGCCGTTCTCCTTTAGAACATATCGAAGGTGTTAACCCGTATTCGATGGGTTTTAATCATTAGATCACGTACACATTTATACCCCGCCTTTAACTGCAATGGTCATATCGGCGGCCATTCTCCTTTAGAACATATCGAAGGTGTTAACTCGTATTCGTTGGGTTTTAATCATTAGATCACATACACATTTATACCTCGCCTTTAACTGCAATGGTCATATCGGCGACCGTTCTCCTTTAGAACATATCGAAGGTGTTAACTCGTATTCGTTGGGTTTTAATCATAAGATCACGTACACATTTATACCCCGCCTTTAACTGCAATGGTCATATCAACGGCCATTCTCCTTTGGAACATATCGAAGGTGTTAACTCGTATTCGTTGGGTTTTAATCATTAGAACACGTACACATTTATACCCCGCCTTTAACTACAATGGTCATATCGGCGGCCGTTCTCCTTTGGAACATATTGAAGGTGTTAACTCGTGTTCGTTGGGTTTTAATCATTAGATCACGTACACATTTGTACCCCGTCTTTAACTGCAATGGTCATATCGGCGGCCGTTCTCCTTTGGAACATATTGAAGGTGTTAACTCGTGTTCGTTGGGTTTTAATCTTTAGATCACGTACACATTTATACCTCGTCTTTAACTACAATGGTCATATCGGCGGCCGTTCTCCTTTGGAACATATCAAAGGTGTTAACTCGTATTCGTTGGGTTTTAATCATTAGATCACGTACACATTTATACCCCGCCTTTAACTGCAATGGTCATATCGGCGGCCGTTCTCCTTTAGAACATATCGAAGGTGTTAACTCGTATTCGTTGGGTTTTAATCATAAGATCACGTACACATTTATACCCCGCCTTTAACTGCAATGGTCATATCGGCGGCCGTTATCCTTTAGAACATATCGAAAGTGTTAACTCGTATTCGTTGGGTTTTAATCATAAGATCACGTACACATTTATACCCCGCCTTTAACTACAATGGTCATATCGGCGACCGTTCTCCTTTAGAACATATCGAAGGTGTTAACTCGTATTCGTTGTGTTTTAATCATTAGATCACGTACACATTTATACCCCGCCTTTAACTGCAATGGTCATATCGGCGACCGTTCTCCTTTAGAACATATCGAAGGTGTTAACTCGTATTCGTTGGGTTTTAATCATTAGATCACGTACACATTTATACCCCGCCTTTAACTGCAATGTTCATATCGGCGGCCGTTCTCCTTTAGAACATATCGAAGGTGTTAACTCGTATTCGTTGGGTTTTAATCATAAGATCACGTACACATTTATACCCCGCCTTTAACTGCAATGGTCATATCGGCGGCCGTTATCCTTTAGAACATATCGAAGGTGTTAACTCGTATTCGTTGGGTTTTAATCATAAGATCACGTATACATTTATACCCCGCCTTTAACTACAATGGTCATATCAACGGCCGTTCTCCTTTGGAACATATCGAAGGTGTTAACTCGTATTCGTTGTGTTTTAGTCATTAGATCACGTACACATTTATACCCCGCCTTTAACTGTAATGGTCGTATCGGCGGCCGTTCTCATTTGGAACATATCAAAGGTGTTAACTCGTATTCGTTGTGTTTTAGTCATTAGATCACGTAAACATTTATACCCCGTCTATAACTACAATGGTCGTATCGGCGGCCGTTCTCCTTAGGAACACATCGAAGATGTTAACTCGTTACCTTTGGTTTTAATCATTTTACCACGTACACATTCACACTCTCATTCATACTTCCAGAGTCTGGGGAAGATGGAGAATTATCTTGGTCGGAGAAAAATCGGCACGGTAGGCAGTTGCTGTACCGACTAAAATACGGGGCCAGCCTCTACCAGTCTTGGTCCGTTGTACAGTAGTCGTACTTCCGTCCATTCATCTGGCAACACGTTAAGATCCTTAGGACAGGTAGTTTGGCCACGGGAATAGAGCCCGAACCTCACGAATACATGTAGCAGACCAAACTGCCTGAGCCATCCGGCTTCGTAGCGTGGATGGTAGCGTCTGCCTCACGTTCAAGAGGTCCCGAGTTCAAATCTCGGTCAGGGCTGTTATCTGGATAAGGTTCTTTCCGGGATTTCCCTTATCCTGATAGACGAATGTCAGGTAGCTCTCATCTCCATGGACTCCGGACTCATTTGAGCATCATTTCACCAATGTCATTCATCTTCTTATATGACTTAACATTGGAGGACGTAAACTTACAGAAAAGGGTGAACACTTTAATATTAAAGTTTAATATTAAAGTATAAAATTTAACTTTAACCATTATATGAATGAGATAAGATCCCTACATCTACATTTCAAGTATAATGTTTATTGTATTTTTACATTTGCTAATTACATGTAAATATGTAAGTACAGCTACAACTTCTATTCATTCAGTGATTACCAAATGTTTTTCTATATGTTCACATTCTAACGTAAGCGCGAGTGTTTTGGATTAGTTTTCCAAAATCTGTTCCTTAGAAGACGATAGTGTATTGTTTCGCTGGAACCTGAGACAGTTGACCGTGTAATGCGATTGTGTTTCTTCAGTCTAAGTGACAAATCGAGCTTCTTTTACGGAAACCAGGTATGTCGTTGCTCAATTTCTGGCATTTTGTTATTTTTAAGTTCACTTAAGATAGATTTATAACGAACGTGCATTGAAATAGCTCCAGAAACTTGTACAATAGGAAAATACACACGTTCTAACATCTATAATCTTCCTTGTTATTGTATACGCCTAATCAGTACTGCCACTTACGTCCCCCAAAGTTTCATTATAGTACAATGAATGAAATGGGTGAAATGATGCTCAAATGAGCCCAGAAATATGAGGAATGGTACCACGAAATCTGTGTGGCGCTGTGGGAAAGAAGCAATTCATATGTGGAAAATGTGTGTGAGATACATAAAGATATAAATAAACAAGTGTAGAAACGTGTTATTTTGTTCTCATGATTACATTATGTACTGAAATTGAATGTTCCATTCCGATTCGTCCGCTATGACATTCCTATTCATCCTCCAATGGGGGGCGATTTGGTTAGTTTCCCCTGGGAAGAAAATGAAAATTGAAGTATAGAGAAAATTCTTCATGGAGAAACTTAGCATGTCCAGGCTTCAATTTTAGGCAAAGTTTATATATTTACGTGACAAGAAGGCCTTTGTGAAATACTTTCAAAACAATGATCAGATTCACCACGCTTACTTTACTGACAATACATTCGTCAATGTTGCTTTTGGAAATAGAAACGGCTACCCAACGTTGATTCTCTCATATTAGAGGTTAGTCAACGACACATATCCAGTCTTCTTAGTCTAAATAGCCTTAGTATTGTTATTCTTGGGCGAATACCTGTTTTTAAAGCATAGGCTTATTGATATAGTACGCGCACGTTTTCTTGAGCGCTGGATTTCGGTGTGTTGCGGGCAGAGGGGAAGAAGCGAGAGCTAACGCTCTTTTGTTTCTGCAGTGTGGTCAGCCTTGAAAAACACAGTTGAGCAAAATAGCGTGTAATATATGCGAAGATATTGTCGCGAACCCGTATCTAGGATCGCGTGGCTTATATACACAAAAGAAACTGATAGGAGGGCAGTGTGAAAACCAAGAGCCCGCGGACAAAGATAACACTGGTCGACAAAATTTAACTTTTTTTCTTTCACAAGAATTAAAATAACAGATTCTAAAAGTATTTTTCGTGCTGAATTCAAATATAATTACAGTTTTTCCCCATCGGACATGAGTTTTGTGTGATATTCATTTGAATTTTTTATAAATTTCCAAAAATCCGTAACTAGCTATCTACCTCAAAATTATAATAATTTTTTGTAATAATTATAAAACACAATACCATTTTCTTCAGAGAAGTATACTTTGAAAACACTATGGCGGTTACGATATCTACTAATTCTTACATCTTTTTGGAGTAGATTCCACCCTTTGAGTCTGGAAGCTAAAACTTCCGCTTGCTGTTTAGACAGATTTAAATCGCGAATCAGGTCACTAAGGTCTTGCTGATTGGTAAAGTATGGTTCTGAGGAACAGATACTGGCTTCATATGTAAGATCATTTTTATTTTCATGTGAATCATTTGGAGTTTCAGTCAGGTCACAACCAGAGTTATCACTTAAGGTCGTATCTGCATATACTGGTACGGGGAACTCTTCACTGTGTAAGTCAAGTCTCATTGCAGATTGCAAATTCGGATACTTAACTGTATATTTTGATTTAGATGTGATTCCTTTAATATTTGTCAAACAAAAATAACAGTCAGTTAAATGATCCTTCGGTTCCCTCCAAATCATGGGAATTGCAAATGGCATATGATGTGTACCAGTTTTCCACCCAGTCAGCAGTCTAACACACGAAATACAACATGTATTTGGGGCCCAGCTCTTATCAAAATCACCAACTTGACAGCCAAAGTAAAGTTTATAACACTTCTTTACAAGTGGGGTCAAATTGCGCCTCTGAGACTTGAAGGTCAGCTCACCACAAATATAGCAGAAATTATCTGCATGATTTACACAGTTTCTTGGCATGATGAAAAAATAAAGCACAAAAATACAACTTGCACAACATACACAATACACTTCTAAACAGAAAGGAAGGAAATATTTCACTACTCAACAATCTCACAGTCAGCTCAATACTGACACATCACAATGCCAAACAGGTCTGCACATGTCTAAACAACAACAATGAGCAACAATGAACCTGCACAGTCATGTTTTATTGCGCTTCAGCATGACATTGCAAAAAATTTCAATAATACAGCTTGAGTAAAATAGCTACTTATGAGGTAACGGTTCCTATGACAGGACAAAGAAAACGCGAAAATCATATTTTGAAAAGTAGCTTTTACAGAAAAACTATGCCTGATGGGAAAATTTATCTGAATTCAGGATGGAAAATGCCACTAGATTCACTATTCAGATATCTTGTGAAAAAAACCTTGTCGACCAGTGTAACAGGCAGATAAGGGTCTGCAGAAACAAACAAACTAAGATAAATGGAAATTTCTAGTTACTTCTGGACTGACAGGGTTTGTTCAGCTTCTGCTTTATTCGCGAATCATCTAGGAATTATCTCTGAAGTATTTAAAGGGGCGACGATTGGCCAAGAGAGAGTAGTAGTTGTATAACAAGAGTGTTGTTGTAACGAGAGCTAATGTAATCAGCTGTCACTGTTTATTATTGTCATCGACCTTGGAAGATTGTGTTATTATGTGATGTAATGTTATTACGAGAGAATTGAAAAGTGTATCTCTACGGAAATAAAGGACATTTTTAATTTCTGCACTCAGCCTTTTCTACGAACCCACAAAGTCACAATATCACAAGCAACGTTGCATCCTCTGAAAACATTCCTTAGTTTTGCCCACGTCAGCTCATTCGCATTCAGATCACAGTTATGCGGAGGTAGATGAATAATAATGTGTCCCCTTTCGAGAGTCATAACATCCACAAATGTTCATCATTTTCAAGTAAATGCTGATGAACATTACCACCACACTCGTAACAAGGATAAACTGACAATTCGAGCGCACCAAACGAGCCTTTACGAAGGAAGCTTTAACTACAAAGTGATAATGTTTTGTGGTGGAGACCGCCGCCCTGGGTTTCCCAGATGGCGCCTTCACGGCCACAGTTTCGCTGGATGTCGAGAAGGCCTTCTCTACGACATGGCATGCCGGACTCCTATACAAAATGATCCATCTGGGGCTCCCAACACAAATGATCAACATCCTACACAGCTTCTTGCGACATCGCGCATTCTAAGTCTCAGTTGCGGGGAAAACATCAACACTTAGACCAGTGAGAGGCGGAGTCCCCGAAGGCTCTGTACTATCCCCCACCCTATTCAACGTCTTTATGGCAGATTTCCCCACAGAACCACGAGTCGTAATGGCACAATACGCTGACGACGTGTTTCTGTTCTGCAAGGACAAACACATTCTCAGAGCCTTCAACCCCATTCAAAGACACCTCCGCCTAACACAACAGTGGTGCCGACGTTGGCGGATGTCCGTAAATCCGGACAAAAGCCACGCCATACTTTTCACAAAGCGCCACACCCCCGCAGACTGCCCCAACTTCAGCTACCAAGGTCGAAGAATAGAGTGGTATAACTCTGTCCAGTACCTAGGAGTAAACTTTGACAGACGTCTAACTTTTCGCGGACACATCAGGGACCTTTCGTCGAAGGTACAGGGAGCAATTGCTTCCCTGTACCCAATGCTGGGGTCGACCTCGATGCCAGTCCGCATGAAGTTGTGCCTCTTCCGAGCGCTGGTAATCCCGGTGATGCTATATGCCTGCGAGATCTGGGGCATGACAGCAGACAGCTGGATAGCATGGCTTCAACGTGCACAGAATAGAGGACTGCGGTCTATATATTCTGTGGGACGTTATTTCCCTACCAGGTTGCTCCACGAAGCATCGGGTCTTCCATACGTGGAGGATGAAATTAGGCGCCGGGCTTCAAAATTATACGCAAGTTCTCCATCACATAGAAGTGCCCTTGTCAGATCATTGGGAAATTATGACCCCACTAGACGCCGATCTAGACTGCATCGGGTCACCCGTATGGCATGCGGGCACCCTAGATAACCCAGGAGCTAACCCTATCAGCAGTTAAGGCTGAGCTCCTCATAATTCTTCCAAGCTGTTTGGCATCTAAATTTCTCCCCAATTAAATATTTAAAACAGAAACAAAAATTGGGTGCTAAGTACTGCATCCTCCCCTTCAACCCGAAGGTACTTTGGTAACCTCAAAATTAACTCCCAATCAAAAAACCTACACCACCTTCATCCTACATAATTCATTAATAATCCTACCTGCGGTAAAACCCTTAATGGGTGGGCACGCAGCAAAAACCTTCTGGCTGTATACAGCCAGCCAGCACGAGTAAGCGAGCATATAATAAACCTCCAAATTCATTTAATCAAGCTACATCACTAAAACACTTTAAGAATAAGGTTAAGACATTTTTCAATGCACACTGTTTTTATGTGGTTAGTGAATTTTTAGAGCTATAACCGTGTAAATGAGCACTGGGAGCATAGTACATTCACAAACCTGTAATATTTATATTATGACATTTCTTTTAGTAAATTAGTCTATGCAAATACCACATGATACCATAGAAAAGCTGCTTAACGAGTATATTGTATGTAATCAATTTGACTTTATGTATATACTGTATTTATACATTTTGACGTGTCTCATAACATGTATATGTTGCCAAGGATGAACTAAAATTTTAATTCTAACATACGATTGTTGTAAACTGGTTAGCTAATTAACCTCCAAATTGATCAAAACGAAATATGGTGGACATGACAAAGCTTAGCGTATTAACCACTAGATGTCAGTGTATAATGCATTTCAAATTTCAAAGTTTTCATCTATGTTTACGGAGTTAAACGAAACTTACCGAATAAGGACCTGGTACCCGATCGCTCTTCATATGGCGCGCATACTGTACTTAATTAGATGGTTATTCTTTGAATGCTAAGAAAGAAAGAGTTCAATTCGACATCCTCTAGCAATTGACAACCTAGTTTCAATAAAATTATTAGTCAAATTTGTCCCAAAATTCCTGTGAGTAGATTCCATCCCACCTTACCTTCTAGTTGGCTGTTTCAGGTTTTTAAATTTTGGCGGGAAACTCAGCGTTGCATGACAGGGTAAAGGAATGCTCTCCACAATTCGTCCTCGGGATTTGGGGAGGTCTCCAACTCATGGCAACACCAGTATGGTCTGTAAAGCCCTGGAGAGACTGGAGTCTGCTGTACTGCTGGCACCGGGAAGTTTCAGTCTGTAAACTGCAGTAACCACGCCGTCTGCTTATTTCTCTCCCCTGTCACCTTACTTCACCCTCCCGAAGAGCACCCCGTAAGTCTCATAGGTCCAAACGATGTTCAATAGATAGGTGCCAAGCGATCGATAGTCGATTTAAAACCCTTGCAAATGTAATGAAGTGTTCGAACACTTTCGCATTAAAAAACGTTTAGTTCTCTGTGCTTAAGAGCGGAGTGTACTGTAGTGACAAACGACTATCGCCTAATCTCTTAGCAACCGTTCTATGTACACATACACACACTAATGCGCCGTGTTACCATGGAAACGTGATTTCTGAGTGCAGCTTTATGCAGATTTAGTAAGGGAGGTGGAGGAGAGTAAGAGAGGGGGAGAGAAAAAATGTATTTTCTTTCTGAGCTCTCAACCCTTGCCATTTCATTACACGGAGGAAAGAGAGAGGGAGAAAAAAAAAGCCTAAAGAAGAAGCGATTGAAAGTCGGCAATCTAATTTGTGCCTTACTTTGCGCGTCCCTTTTTTCCAATTCTCTTTGATGTACACACAGCCTAGGTCATGCTGCCAACTTTTGCGTTTCAAAAACCCTGCACCGTGAGAGAAAAAAAAGTCCTCCCTTGATCTTTAGAGAATTTGCAGGCTATATCCGCGCCAAGCAGTAAATTCTAACTTTCCTTTGTTTCTTTGAAAACAATGTCCCAGCTAAGTAGCCGGGTAAATACGACAATCATTTGTTTATTGTTTCTCTCTCCCTCTCTCTCCCCTTCCTTCCCCGTTCGTTTCCCAGCACAAAGAGGAGGAGAGGAAGGAATGAATAAACAGGGAACTCAGTTTGTTTTCATTTTGTTATTTAGTTTACCAATTGTTTTCATAACTCTTAACAAGATTAGAACTGAGAGTTTAAATGTTAGTTGCATTTGCTAGTGGAATTTAAAGCAGAAATTATGATATTCCTTTGTAAGTTTTGTACTTTTATTTCAAAATTATTGCGAATAAATTTGAATATTTTAACAAATTACATGAACTTTGATCTTAAGTTCAATGCTATAGACCGGATTAGAAACACGGATCTCCTGGTCTCAGTCAGGTTGTTCTTTAGCACTAAGCTACCATTGCCAACATGCCAGCATCACATAAAACCGACCAGCAGATTCGTGTTTTACCCGGGAAACCACTGGGAGATCTCATAAACTCATGAGACAACTACCTTAATGGCGACTTACTATGCTGTAACTACTTTGAGGTCCAGACTCTATAGTTGAAAGTGAGTTACTGTTGCATTGTCATTCAGTTTTGTTTTATGTGTAAAGTTTCAAGACTACAGCTCATCGGCAAATTACATTAAAATCAATTGCAAAATTTCATATGAGCAGAAGGAGAAGACATCGACAGTAAACATTTAAATCGGACAATGTGTATCAGTATAACTTGGTTGGCCAAGTGGTTAGACCGATTTTCTCTCACCAAAGGCTCAATCCCAGATGACCGCAAAGTGAGATTTGTAGTGGAAAACGTGGCGCTGGGGCAGGTTTTCTCCGGGGTATCCGATTTCCGCCGCCATCATTCCACCAATGAATCCATTATTATCTTTCCTCTCATTCATTTCTGCCTCATTCTGTCATCTACTTCTCTCTCACTCTCACACCAAACATCGGGTTGATCACCCAAGTTGTTGGGTTGAAGGCTAACCGCATAAGAAATAGAGGAAACAGGGAAGTTTAAGAAGAAGTATACCTGTAACTAAAAATCTAAAATTTTATTGGTTACAAAATATGCCATTTTAGCTGAAAATTTTTCATCAATATAATTCGAAGATTTCCAAAAAGGAAAATGCTGATTAGCGAAGAAATTACCTTCTTTCTTTTTTAATTTAAATGCTCCAAATTAAGTCATATTAGACGATGAATAAAATGATGTCCTAATAAGCCCAGGATGCAGATACCGAAATTAAGGAATGCAATGTATAAAGAATCGCAATGGATTTCAAAGGAATGTATATTTGTCTGCAGTGCGTGCAGGTGCATCGAGTTGGTTGAGTCGTGTAACAAAAGACAAGGTAGAAATATAATTCTAAGGGATAGCACTTGACTTTGTTTTAAAAGGTATTCTTCGGACCCTTAATAATGGCATGAGTGAGTCTAATAATCACAATGGACAAGATAGTCACAATGGGAATCCTTGTGTGAAAAGAGGGCTTCCAGAAGTGAAAGTCACACACCCACGCGCAGCTGTGACGACACTCAGCCCTCGGCGTCAAGCCGATTAGGGCAGTCCTCTTCTGTCTTGGTCGAGGGCAGACCAGAAGCGATTAGAGAAAATATTTGTCGGTTCATATGTACGTGAAGAACGAATTAAGTTTTATCGAGTAAGAATCATTTCACATACAGTATCACTAAACAGTGATATTGGTAGCCATAGGTTGGCAATTTCAGGTTTGATGTTATGATTAAAAGAAGCAGTCAGTAAACCAGTTTGAAACGGGCATTCCAGTGTCATTAAACCATCCTTCTCATACATACTCACGCATACCCTGAGAGGAATCTCATTGCTTTACCCTGAGCTAAACGCTATTTGTTTCAAACTGTCCCGCAAACGTGGAACTGTGCGCCACCCATTATATTTGCATCAATACATAGAGCTCACAGTTGCAGACATTCACCTTTCAGGATAAGAGAAAACCTCCAACGTTAAGTCATATCAGACGATGAATGACATGATATTCAAATAAGTACAGGGTACATAGAGCTTACAGTTTCAGACATTCACCTTTCAGGATAAGAGAAAACCTCCAACGTTAAGTCATATCAGACGATGAATGAAATGATATTCAAATAAGTACAGGGTACATAGAGCTTAGAGTTACCAGACATTCACCTTTCAGGATAAGAGAAAACCTCCAACGTTAAGTCATATCAGACGATGAATGAAATGATATTCAAATAAGTACAGGGTACATAGAGCTTACAGTTTCAGACATTCACCTTTCAGGATAAGAGAAAACCTCCAATGTTAATTCATATCGGAAGATGATGAAATGATGTTCAAACGAGTACAGGGTACATAGAGCTTAGAGTTACCAAACATTCATCTTTCAGGGTAAGGGAAAACCTCCAACGTTAAGTCATATCGGACGATGAATTAAATTATGTTCAAATGAGTACAGGGTACATAGAGCTTAGAGTTACCAGACATTCATTTTTCAGAATAAGGAAAACTAAGTACCTCTTGAGTGGAAGGCAGATAGAATTATCGTTAATTTGGTTTTCTAAAAGGTGGCCATAATAATATTTATTGAAATTATAAATACTTATATTTTTATATTTAGCCGCAATTATAAATTGGAAATTGTTCAGTTAGCAGATGGAAAAGCAAACTATTTGTATGTAAGGTAAAATACCTATGATTTGACACCATTTTTCTAAAAATGGCTAAATTTATAATAGCTCATAATTTCCAAGATGTTGATTTTCTCAGTAGTTCCAGTGGTTGTAATTGGAATACATTTATTTTATATGTTTGTGATAAAAGAAGTGTACATATTGAACTTTCAGGGTATAACATCGTAAGTTATCTTCATATATGCTTCATTTGTCATGAAATTATCTTATATTAAGTTTTGAGGTAACCCAGAAGAATTTTCTGCCTGTTACAATACGACAGGTTTCAGTGATTCTAATGATGTAACTTTTTAGTCTATAAATCAATTATTACAGATGTTATGAAAGGATTATTGAAGTGATTCAATTTGGGTGTAGTTGGTTTAGTTTGATGGCTCTTTTACGACAAGATTTGACAAGATTTTCCTTGAGTGGGAAATTTTGTGGTATATTTATACGTGTGCAGCACTGCTTTCTGGTAACAGTGGAACAACATGGCTTCCTTAGTTTTTCAACTGTTTTCAGAGTAACACGTGTTCTATTCTGCTGTGAAAAAGGTTATAATTTGTTTCTGAGAAGTAATTTTTTCTCGAAGTTCTCTTCTTTTATAATTAATATGCTGAGATTCAGTTACAGGATGCTCAAAAATGGTAAAAAGTTTAAAAACCACGTTCTCTGGTGAGCATAGTTAATTCTATCTTAGTGTAGTTCAAGAAAGTGAATTGTAATAATTGTGTCCGGCAGTTCCTCCAAGAAAAAACTATATGCAACTGTTAATTATTACGAAGAATTAATGAGGAAGAATGTTGAAAAGTGTGTCAATGAAATAGTAAATATGGAGATTCTTACAAACATTTTTCAAAATAATGTGAAATGTAAACATTGTGAAGGAAGAATGCAATTATCTGTAAAGAAACATGTTTATTAATGTTTCTTTATGCTCGATCTCTGGAAATTTAATTTTTTCTACAGATGAGGAATATTTCCTCAGAAACTATTAAACCTGAAGACCACATTTTTTTCCTTTGTTCCATTTGTACCCCGCCTTTAACTGCTATGGTCATATCGGCGGCCGTTCTTTGGAACATACTGAAGGTGTTAACTCGTTGTCTTTGGTTTTTAATCATTAGATCACGCACACATTCACACTCTCATTCATACTTCCAGAATCTGGGGAAGATGGGGAATTATCTTGATCGGAGAAAAATCCCCACCCCCAACGCCGGGAACCGAACCCGGGACCCCTAGCACGGCAGGCAGGTGCTCTACCGACTGAGCTACGGGGAGCAAAAATCTTTAGCGCATACTTATAAACATGTTTTATACATTTTAACACTGTGTTTTCTAAAATTGTCTCTTATTATTGAAGTAAGAGCATAATTCAGTGACTTTTCCTTTAAAAATGGACAGTTAATAAAAAATGTTACTTTTAAGTAAAAGCAAGCACAAAAGCTGTGTTAAAATATTCATAAATATCCACTTATTAAGATTAAAAGTTCATTCTAATACTGTTAGTGGTTTATGAGAAAATGTTCCTTGAACATTTGTTCTAACATTGGAAGCATACAACCTTGTGGTTGTAAAATGAAACATTTTGAATTACTTGCCCTGTAAATGTACTTTGTTAAGAGAGATATTTTCCTAAAATTTTCGTATTGTATCTTGACAGATTGTGAACTATTCAAGAAATGCACACACTGAGGCGTTTTTCCAAAATTGCCTCCCTTTTGGAGTCAGGCTTCTCAAAACGTGCATGAGAACACGGTACTTGTACTGTAAGAAGGCAGTAGAGAGGTCTTGGCCAGACAATGTAATCGTGAGCTCAAGGAACGCATTACAAAAAAAAGAGAAATTGCTCTCGAGTTTTTCTCCTCCCTGACTTTATGACAAAGTGTATCTCCCGGCAAGGCAGTAATGCCATTAAGCACTCTTGTGGAGTACCATGTGCATGCATTTTAATTTAGACGCGCATTACAAATTCAACAGCCCTCGAAAACTTAAATATGTTCATCGTAATGCACCAAATCAAACCACTTCACATTTAACCTTCAACTGTTGCCATTCTTTATTCGGTTTGATTAAGCTCATTAGACGAGAACTCTGTACTACTACCATGTGAAACAAAATTGAGTCGCTTTTGTAAATTTTCGTCCAGATTTCCTTAACGTCACTCGATTATTCAGAAATTGCTAATTACTAAGAACCTCAAACAATGGCTAAGCAACTCTGAAGAATAAATATACCTCTGAGTATAGAGGAATTTAATAAATAATATAAACATATTATAAATTTTGCATTAATTAAAGGTTTTAAAAAGACAAAATATATAAATATTAAGAAATTTAAATATCAAATAAGTTAATGACATTTCTACCCTTAAAATACTAAAGACGATTATAATTTTGAAAAAATATACTTACCATCCTTGGGTTAATAAACATTTTCTATTTTTTTTAGAGAATTTGGTATAACTTTACTTCCTCAAAATAAATAGTGTATTACGCCACGCCGTGGCTCAGTGGTTAGACCGCTTGGCTCTCTCCCAGGCGACCGCAAAGTGAGATTTGTGGTGGACAACGCGGCGTTGGGGCGGGTTTTCTCCGGGACCTCCGGTTTCCCCCGCCATCTCATTCCATTGGTGCTCCATCTTCATCTCATGCATCATCAGTGTCACCGCCTGAGGTGCCATATGTAGCAAAAGCGGGCGTTAAACACTACACTTTCAAATAGTGCACTAAAAATTTAATATATTGCTCTAAGGGAAGATAAAATTCCTAACAATAAAATATTTGGTATTTATCAATTTAATTGTTTAAATTGTGATAAAGTTTATATTGTAAAAACAAAACGAAATTTAGAAACCAGAACGAAAGAACATTTTCGTAACATTAAGTATAAACAGACTGACAAATCAGCCGTAGCAGATCGGTTTTGGTCATTTAACCTTGAAATACAAGGTACGTCGAGAAATTAAGTTCTGTTTGGTAATAAAATTAAATTGTGTACAGATACAGAAAAATTATTTATTGCACAAAATTCTACAAGTCTTAAACTACTTTTCCACATAACTACCGAAATTGTGCAGGCATTTGTCATAGGGAGGCACAAGTTTTTGTATACCTCCTTCCTAGAAGTTTGCCGCCTGTGTCTTCAACCAGTTGGAAACATTTTCTTTCAGATATTCGTCATTATTGAAGTGTTGACCGCCAAGGAATAATAAATTGTCTTAATAATGCACGTCGAAAGTCGTAATAAATCATCCCACGAACATCTTTACGAGTTAATGCCATGTTTTTGTTGAGACAAAATTTTCAAGTTAATGTAAGCAAAACAAATGACGTTCTATTGGCAAAATCTCTGAAGTAGATTATGACCAATAATGTCAAACTTTACATTGGAAATGTCAAATGACACCTACAATATTCAAGGTAGCCAAGCCTCAAAATATAAATAGTGCACCTCGTATATAAAGTTTACAAGATAAATTCTCATAAATATTAAAAGCAGAAGCATTATTAACAATGAAGTATTCTTCATATTTAAGTTTGATATATGAGTCACTATGTTTACATTCAAACTTCACTTACTTGTTGTTGTATAATTGAATCGTTTTCAAGATCATTCCATCTCATCCTCAGCTGTTTGGTGACTAAATGAACCTCCCTCTTCCTCCACTACTACGGAGCTCCGATCACACTGCCATCTGGTGTTAGGGGCACTAAGTTTTAATACTTCATTTAATTTCAAAATTTATAACTTTATCACGGTTTTTGTTTATGAATATTTTTTCCCAAATATCCAATTCTATGGGTGTACTTAAAGATTTTAACAGTTTAATGTTGTGGCCAATGTTGTGGTTTTCTGTCCAAAAATGGTGTGGAACTGCAGATTTTTCTGTTTGCTTCAAATTAATGTTCCTCTGGTGTTCTTTTTGCCTGGTTAACAAGTTTCTCTTAGTTTTCTCATTAAATGAAGTATTAAAACTTAGTGCCCCTAACACCAGATGGCAGAGTGATCGGAGCTCCGTAGTAGTGGAAGAAGAGGGAGGTTCATTTAGTCACCAAACAGCTGAGGATGAGATCGAATGATCTTGAAAACTTTTCAATAATGCAACAAGTGAAGTTTGAGTGTAAACATAGTGACTCATAAATCAAACTTAAAAATGCTCATATCTTGGAAGAACTAAAACAAAATATTAAATGAAGTCATTTAAAAACTACTATGACGAAGAGCGGCAGTCGAGTTGCCCGCCTCGGTAGCGTAGATGGTAGCATGTTTGCCTCACGTTCAAGAGGTCCCGAGTTCGAATCTTGGTCAGGGTGAGTTACCTACCTGGACAAGGTTTTTTCGGGGTTTTCCCTTATCCTAATAGGCGAATGTCAGGTAACTCTAAGCTCCATGGACCCCGGATGCATATAGCATCATCTCGCTCATTTTATTCATCGTCCGATGTGACTAAACGTTGGAAAACGTTAATTTAAAAAAAAAATCGAGTTTGTACACCTTGGCACTCTAATAGCGCTGTCGCGCGTGGGTTAAAATGATACAGGTACGGACATAACGGTTTGTTTTACATATTCTCTGACACAACTAAAGCGTTAGCTTAGCGATTCCCTACTGTCCCTATAACAAATTGCTAAAACGGTTTCTGTTTAACCAGAATGATAGACAAAAATAACTATCTGTAATGATATTTCTGGAAGAATGCATGTAACAGATCAGACTGATCTCTCTGTAATTCTGACTTATCATAATTTATTCCGAAACATCATATGAATGCAGTTACGCCGCTCTTGCAGTCATGTACGTCGTACTCGACGGCTCTATTGCGAGTGTTATGGCCGCCATTCTGTCAGGGCTGCGGCAGTCGGCTGTTTTTTATTATTATTTTTCTATCTGTTGACGCCGATAGGGGTTAAGCCCTCCGGAATACAATAGCACTTTGGCATTACACCCCCGACAAAAATAAACATAACCTTTGCGACTCGAACCACGGTAAAAATGTGCAGCATCTGGGCTGTATGGAGGATGAACCTAAATGCTCACACAGGGCTTAGTGGAAATTGCTTAAACAAAAATTGTGATTGCACTGGAACATCGCACTGCTGTCTTATAGCCCTTTTATTACGTTTTCGGCACATCTGCCGTTCTTGTCAGGACTACTGGAATAAGGTAGTTTTTACAAGTTTTAAAAAAGGCTCGCACCTTACTTACACGCAAATTCCGTTCTTACTTTTCAACAAAATAGTTCTGCAAATTACATATATGTTGTAGAATACCTCCTTTTATCGAAATTACTTTAATACATACTTTTGGGCAAGGAAATCTGGCGAGACATGCCTTCGCTATTAATGAAGTGATATCGCTCCTCTGGAAAGGTTAATAATTTAACTTCAACGCTCCTGAATGTCCTCGGTAACGATGTGGTAGGGTGTTTGCCTCAGATTCAAGGGGTCCTCAGTTCGAATCTCGGCCAGGGGGAGTTACCTGGATCAGGGTTTTCCAGGGTTTCTCCTTATCCTGAACGATGAATGTCTGTACCTCTAAGCTCTATGTACCCTATATTCATTTGAACATCATTTCATTCATCGTCCGATATGACTTAACGTTAGAGGTTTTCCCTTATCCTGAAAGATGAATTTCTGGTAACTCTAAGCTCTATGTACCCTGTACTCCTTTCAACATCACTTTATTCATCGTCCCATAATGCAATTTCGTAGTGCGTAGGTATAGTGGTTTAGACACTTTCAGGTGTTTGTTTTGTGTCATTATCACCGTCCTTTATAATTTTTTTTATTGATCGAACAGCAGTACGGTGCTTTACAGATCAGAGTGAAAAGAAGTTAACAGTACAATAAGAACAATAACACTCAGGGGTAGGCTAGCAGGCCGCCCCCTAACTACATTAAGTTAGAACTCCAATAATACTCTCTGAGATGTAAGACAGACATAAGCACTAGAATCACTCGAGTCAGAGGTATCACTTAGAAGCAGGTCCTGTGGTAGTCTCCCCTTCAAGCGTGAGGGCTGGCGCGTGCGGACGCCGATGTTATAATGCACAGCTCCTGGAACTTCTTGCAGTGTGGAAAAGAAACGACGAGCGATCCTGCGAATGTAGTGGTGAAGAGGTAACAGTCCTAGTTCGTGATGGAGCTGCTGATTACGGATGAACCATGGAGCGCTGGTAGCTATGAGCCTGAAGCGATTCTGTATGACCTGAAGACGACGCAGATGACATTTGTGTGCGGCCCCCCACACTTGGCAGGCATATGTAATAAGCGGACGAACGAGTGATTTGTAGAGTAACAATGAAGACTGTAGGCCGAGATAAACATGTGAAGGCGCGTAAAGCAGAAGACAGTCAAACAGTAAACAAAAATTTACGGCGACATCTACATATACAATGGATCTCATCATTTCCTAAACTGAATGAAAAATCTCCATCTAAGTGTCAGAATACTAAAGTTTTTATTGTGGATACTGCCAGCTCTGGAATGCTTGTAGACAGAATCACAATGATAACAATGGAGCATCGAGTTAATTCATTCCTATAATTCCCAGATATGTAACATTAACAGACAGATAACTCTTTTATGTTTCATTGGAGCCTAAACCTAAGGTGCCACCAATTTTTTAAACGATACTGTAAATTATCAGCGTCTTTTAGAGATCATATCCAGTCAGACATTATCAACATTTCACAGAGAACTATGATGTTCAAAATGCAACTTCAGACAACTTTCGGTAATTTACCTGATATTTTGAATCCATAGGTCAGTCATATTGCATGTACAGGACTCCAAAAAGCAAAACGTTTTCCGTAATAGTACGCACCCTTCCTTACTGCATTAGCGATGCGCAAATCGTACTAAAGGCACTGCAGTAAGTGCACTAACCTGTGCAGAGCTTAGGAAGAACTATGGGGAAAAATATAACATCCCTTACCTTTCTGTGCAGTAAATAATGATACAGAAAGGTAATTCTTGAATTTAACATGTCTACTTTACAGAGTCATCAGAGTTGAACCCCTAGAATTTCCACAGCGTAATCGTTGCCAGAACTACAGGCACACTAAGAATTACCGCCAACTTGCACCACAATTACTTGGAGGGCATCATTGCTCAGAATGCCAAGAGCTACTCCAGCGAAATGGGTAAGCCGTGAGGAATGCCCAGCCAACTACATAGGATGACAATATTATCTAGAAATAAAGAGACATCTAAAACCAATCTAAGAGGACGGGGACAAAAAACGACAACTACTACTCCTCCTGACTGTCTTAGGTTCTATCTTGAAATCTGAAACAACCAAGAAATCCAAATTTACTTTATAGATTTCCCAATTACTATTTGTACCGTTTCTTCAAAATATCCTCACAGTAACTTATAGCTGGAAGGAAGTAACACATATTGTAGCGACTGGCGGTGACGTGCACAAACAGGCCAGGGCGGAGATAAAGAGCCTACCGAAATAAATAAAGATAGCGCGGAGATAAAAGACTTGCCAATACAGATAAAGTTAGACGTCTGGAACGCTCGCACCTCGTATGGTGCCGTCTTACAGAGCATTCGATTACCTTCAGGAACCATGAAGAGGTATGTAAAAAGGAACCTGCGACTCGCGAAGGACAGTCCTAACAAGAGTTGTAATTTGCACAGGTGTGTGTTTTGAAAGTGACCTCTTTGTTGTGGGTAACACTAGAAGCACAAGGAATTATGGTCTACCGAGATGGACCACCCTGTAATTTTGACGGGCGCAGTTTTATTTGCCATTTTTAAAATAGTAAACAAATTTGAACGCATACCAGTTTATTTAATATTATTTATACAGTTTATTAGTATATAATCTTACTTTTGTCTGAAGAATTGCATGATAAAATTAACATTTTAGGCCTAAAATTTAATCCAAATACGAGGCATATTTTTAAGTCAGTACCGTTTTGCGATTCCGCCACCGCAGCGCTGCGGTCGGCGTTCCGCGAATGCGCGTTGGGTACCTGCATCTCTTGTCTACGCACTGACGCCACTACAGTCTGATTCTTCATAGTATACGTTGGTTACTGAGTGTTTAAGATGCCTCAGACAATCGTGAGTCCTGCCAATTGTGAAGTACGGGCCGTTATACGATTTCTTAGTGCTAAAGCGTAAAACGATCGATATTCATCGTCAGATCTGTGAAGTTTACGGAAAAAACATTATGAGTGATGGAATGGTAAGGAAATGGGTGAGAGCATTTAAAGATGGCTGCACAAATGTGCATGATGAAGAACGGTGTGGGCGTCCTTCGGTGGACGAAAAGGTGAGAGAAAACAGACGCTTTACAATTTCATAATTGTGCGACTATTTTCCTCATAATTCTCGTAGCGTTTTGTATCGCATTGTGACCGAGAACTTGAAGTACCGGAAATTGTGTTCACGTTGGGTTCCGAAAATGTTGACGGATTTGCACAAAACCCAACGTTTAGGCAGGACATTGACTTTCCTTGAGCGGTACCACAATGAAGGTGAAGAATTTTTAGACCAAATTGTTACTTGTGACGAAACATGGGTGACCTACGTCACACAGAATCGAAACAATAATCCATGAAATGGCGACATTCATCATCACCCACAAAAGTGAAGTTTAAGCAAACAATTTCTGCCCTGAAAAACATGTGCACAGTTTTTTGTGACAGAAAATGGGTATTGTTAGTGGAGTTTCTGCCTGGTAATGACACAATCAATGCAGTGTCTTATTGTGAGACATTGAACAATCTGCGCCGTGCAATCCAGAACGAAAGACGTGGCAAGTTGAGTAAGGGTATCGCTTTGCTGCATGACAATGCCCGTCCACATGTGGCTAATCGGACCAAATATCTCATCAAATCTTTTCAATGGGAAACTCTAGATCACTCTCCATACAGCCATGATCTGGCGCCCAGCGACTAACATTTGTTCCTGCACTTGAAGAAACATCTGGGCGGTCAGCGTCTTCAAGACGATAACGAAGTCAAAACAGTTGTGATACAGTGGTTAACACGTCAGGCGGCAGAATTTTATGAGGAGGGTGTTCAAAATCTGGTGCCACGTAATGACAAGTGCCTCAATATTCACGGAAGTTATGTAGAAAAGTCAATTAAGGTACAGGCTTTCATGTAAAAATAAAATTATTGCGATATTTATGCACGGCTTTTTTTAATTCCAAAACGGTGCTGACTTAAAAAACATGCCTCGTATATGCGATAACCAAATGTAAAATGGACAACGTCTCTTGGAAAACACATGTGTTTCAACATAAAATGTTGAGTAATACAGTATAAATTATAAATCACACTTATAAACCTGATTTAGGTCATTCAAAGCCACCTGCAGCATCGTAGCACCTAACACACGTGAATTCAGCGTTGCCTAAACATGGTCCACAAACATACTTGCTGCATTTGTTACACAAATGCTTGCTCCTATTCTTCCTCCTGCATACGCGAATTTGGCAAATCTTACAAATGTTGCTCTGCTGAGGTACTGTGTTAGGAAGTGCATTTTGTACCCTTTTGGATTTATATGATGAAGGCAACTCTTCTGCTACGTCTGGTTACTTTTTCACCTGTTACTTCCTTTTAGAGGACCCATGCATTAATAGCTGCCAAGGACAACATATTGAAAGAAACATGCATAGGCCACCTTCTGCATCCACATTTTACTGTACAGTCGAGCCATTTGATCGACGTCAACGCTGTACTTGGTGTTACTGTAGTACGCCACTGATTGTGGTAGCTTGTTAGGATGTTGTTTATTTATAGTAACTGTGCCATGCATTGAGCTCGAAAGAAGCACATTTTTGTTATTTTTTCCCTGATAGCATGTCAGAGTTATGTCAACTGACAGTTATGTGTAAATGTGCTGCAGCAGATTTTACTGTTTGAGGGATTTCCCTTCTACATTTCTTTACTGTGTCCACAATGTTTGTACTTTTACGCTTCAAACCTTCTGCAAGGCATTTGGTTGTCGAAAAATTGTCACATGTAATGTTTCTTCCTGCAAAAACAAAGGACTGTATAAGAAGCATTACAACACGCTCTGCAAAAGGAACACCTGTGGGACGTTATTTGTCTTTCCTCAGGTAAGGAAAAACCATTCACCAGATACTTTGAATTAGCATCAACTTCACGTCAAAACTTTATTCCAAGTTTGTGCAGCTTATCGCTCATATATTGGATGAAAGAGCACCTAGCCTTGCAAGGAAACAGTTGCTCATCCACAGTGATATTTTCACTTGGAATATAACCCTGCAATGAATTGACAATAAAAGGATTCCAGGCAGGAGTAGCAGCTACAAAGCAATCTGGACTTAGTCTTTGAGAACGTGTATCCTTGTCGTCAAATCACATAAATCACAAAATTTCAGTGAATTTGTTTGTGCTCATTAAGTTTCTGAAAAATGGTGTTCCCCAGATATTCGACCATAACTTCAACGGAAAAGTTTTTGCTCCAATACCTCTTATATACGAGGGCTATCCAGAAAGTAGATTACGTTTTGGAATAAAAAGTAAACAAAGTATAGGAAACAAATTTTATTATATACAGATGAAAGCCACACTCAAATACTACTTTTCGACATAGTCACCATTCAAATTAAGGCATTTATCGTAGCGATGTACGAGCTTGGAAATTCCTTCGTCGAAAAATTCGGCCGCCTGCGCCTTCAACCACTTCGTTACCTCTTCTTGCAGCTGTGCGTCGTCATCAAAACGCTGCATAGCCAGCCACTTCTTCATTGCTGGGAATAGGTGGAAGTCGCTCGGTGCCAGGTCGGGACTGTACGGCGGATGAGGAAACAACTCCCACTTAAAAGATTCAAGAACTTCACGAGTGACATTTGCCGTGTGGGGCCGGGCGTTGTCGTGAATCAACAGGATCTTAGAGCTCAACATTCCTCTGCGCTTGTTTTGAATGGCTCTTCTGAGTTTGTAGAGAGTTTGGCAATACCTTTGAGAGTTTATTGTAGTGCCTCTTTCCAGGAAGTCCACCAAAATCACACCTTTTCTGTCTCAAAAAACAGTCGCCATCATCTTCTTTGCCGACATTGTTTGCATGCATTTCTTGGGTTTTTGGGGAGAACTTGTGTGCCCCTACTGCATTGATTGCAATTTCGTTTCACAGTTCACGTGTTTCACCCATGTTTCGTCACCAGTAACGATGCGATCGAGTAAAGAGTCACCATCCTTATGGTAAACGTCCAAAAAGTTCAACGCTGCAGCCATTCGCTAATTTTTGTGGTCCTCTGTCAAGATTTTTGGAATCCATCTTGCACAAAACTTGTGGTAACCAAGCTTTTCGCTGATGATTTCGTGCAACAAACTTCGCGAAATTTGTGGAAAACTCAAAGAAAGTTCCGTTATTGTGAACCTTCGATTTTCACGGACTTTAGCATCGACTTTTTCGACAAGTTCGGCAGTCACTATGCTGGGTCTCCCACTTCGATCTTCGTCGTGAACATTGGTTCGGCCATTTTTAAATCTGATGACCCACTGACGCACTCCACCTTCAGTGATAATGTTGTCCCCATACACTTCACAAAGCTGCCGATAGATTTCTATCGGTTTACAGTTTTTTGCAGTCAGAAACCTTATTACTGCACGCACCTCGCAGCTCGCGGGATTTTCAATTAACGCAGACATTTCAAACCGTCACAGTATCTGAACGGAGGACAGCACGAACCTCTCACTAGCACGGCTAGATGCCGACTGAGCTGCGCAACGCTTTGACCCCAAGATGGCCGCGCTAGCCCCGCCCCTAGCGGAAACAGACGAAAACGTAATCTACTTTCTGGATAGCCCTCGTACAAAAATGGTAGAATAAATTGCGCCACTTGGGCAATAAATCTTTCTTACTCATCGTCAAAGGGTCTGTAGAGTGTCACAAACCAATGAGGAAGGATAACAACAACAGATGTGGTCAGATCCGAAGGTTATTGTTCAAACTTCAGTACCCGTCAAAATGACGGGTGGCGGTCCTTCTAGTTAGAGTTGTTTGTACCAGTTTTTAGAAAGGTACAAAATGCTTAATTCTTTGTGGAAATGTTTGTCATAAGTATTTATTAAAAGTCGTAGAACATGGGAAGTGCAGAAAAACATAAGAAATAAGTCTTATAAGACAGCGCATCCGTCAAAATGACGGGTGCGGTCCTTCTAGTGTTAACGACCTTGGAAAATTGTAATTGTGTATGTTACGTAATTCTGCTACAGTAAGGGTTGATCAAAGTGTATATCTATGGAAGTAAAGAGCATTTTGAATTTCTGAACTTGGACTTTAATTCTACGAAGCCTCAGACTCACAATATTTTCATGGGCTGCATTATTCCACATCTTAAATTCTGTATGGTTTCTGCTGGATTCACAGATTTTTTTAACATCAAAGTACCTAAAGCAGCTTCATTAACAAGTCAGTTAAGGCTGTATGCAGTATGGTTATCTCTACCCTTTCCATTGCTTTCTATATTTTGTATTTACACCAGTATAAGGACTGCACTTGACAGGATGTGCAGTCAAGGTTTATCAGGAAATACAGCCTAGGTGTTCTTTGGGAATCCGTGCGAGGAAATTTCATAGCTAATCAGGCTTAAATTGAAACGACCGAATTATTCAAAATTTTTAAATTTAAAGGTGTCGAAGATTTATCTCGAAGTAACCGACACAATCGATACTACTGGGTATCTAGATATCGATAGTATCGAAGAACCGTTGGATAAGAAAATGCATTTATTTTGTTTGTCACAGGTAGTCCACTTATATAGCAGTAAATCTACTGATACCGTTGTTCTGGGCTGGCCACGACCATAAACAGCTGAGTTAACGTGAACAGGTACTTTCACTTTGGGCTAAAATTCACTTTTGTTTATTTTTATATGTCGTTGGAATTTCATCCCTCTAGATTCCAAATATATAGTTCAAAAGTTCATTGGAGCTATATTTTATACCTAATTTGCCAATTATATTAGTGGGTGTTAAGTTTTTTCCACGCCTCTTTGGGTAAAATTTCAGAAAATCGATCGGCTGAACTTAGCCTAGCTTCGTAAGCCATCTTTAAAGCTTGCTGTTGGTACCACAGTAAATCCAATAATCCTAGTTTTTCTTTCATTTTTCGCTGTGTATGTGAAAGGTTCTTTGTTTTGAATAATGTTTTGTACTTAGTTATTAGTGAATTTATAATATGGGTAGGCCGAAAACATTGGAAAGAGAAATTTTACAGGCAATTGTTTTACTAAACATAGAGCATAAATGTAGAATACATAAATAAAATATAATATTGTATAATATTGTTAGTTGACCCAGTTCAACAGTTATGTGTAGAGGTTCTACCGAATCAGTCGTGGATCCGTAGACAAAGACCCTGGCGTCCTTCAACCCGGGAGCGATGGATATTCCGGGTCTCTTTCCATAGTGCAATACCTGATTTCTTAAAAAGCCCCCCCTCCCGTTTACAACGCCAAGACGGGATGGAAGAGGATTCGCCACTTACGAGCGTCAACCCCGCGTGGAAGACTACTGAAAACCTCGGTGGGGCCGCCTGGTTATCTAGCACACCTTCTAATAGCTCTGCAGGCTAGTACCTGGGACACATTAGGCAACTCTCTACCCCCTCCGGGCGGCCGTAGCCTGGCCGGAAGTACCCAATTCCCCGTGGGTGTCGGGAATACACTGCCCCCTCAAGTCCAAACCAATCCGAACAACTCCCCGACGGGAGGGGCTCAGAAGTTTGGCTCCAGGTTCCTCTAGTATAATGTCAGAGGTACCACGAGTGCTAAGGGTCCGCAGCGCCTGCACCAAGGCAGCTGAAGGGGACGGATCCCCTACCCGACGGGGCACCCAGTTCAACAATTCGTGTGTTAATCATGATAGTAGTCATATACAGAAATTGATGAGCTGCGAGACCTGAAAGCAGATAAAATGGTTGAAGAGCTGACCAAGAAGGCAAGACAAATGAAGATCAACTTGAAAAGAACAAGTGAGCATACAGAAGGGCAAGACTATGGAGCAGGAATGTTCTGACTCATGTGAGACGTCAGTAATCAATATATTATTTTTAAAGCTGTTTTTGTCAGTTTCACATTTTTTCATGTTCCGGTACAACTTTTAAAATAACTAATCAACCAAAACATATGAATTTTTGTGTATGGATTAAGGAGACTTACAAAAATAGGAATAAGAAGTTATTTGTCTCTAAGATTCATAATACTCCTTTAATATACGAGGCATGTTTTTAAGTTAGTACCGTTTTGGAATTAAAAACACGTGCATAGATATCGCAATAATTTTATTTTTACACGAAAGCCTGTACCTTAATCTACTTTACCACATAATTTCTGTGAATATTGAGGCACTTGTCACAACGTGACACCAGTTTTTGAATACCCTCCTCATAAAATTCTGCCGCCTGACGTGTTTACCACTGTATCACAACTGTTTTGACTTCGTTATCGTCTTGAAGACGCTGACCGCCCAGATGTTTCTTCAAGTGCAGGAACAAATGGTAGTCGCTGGGCGCCAGATCAGGGCTGTATGGAGGAAGATCTAGAGTTTCCCATTTGATGAGATCTTTGGTCCGATTAGCCACATGTTGACGGGCATTGTCATGCAGCAAACGATACCCTTACTCAACTTGTCAGCTCCTTTGTTCTGGATTGCACGGCGCAGATTGTTCAATGTCTCACAATAAGACGCTGCATTGATTGTCTCATTACGAGGCAGAAACTCCACTAGAAATACTCCTTTTTTGTCCCAGAAAATTGTGCATATGATTTTCCGAGCAGAAATTGTTTGCTTAAACTTCACTTTTGTGGGTGTTGATGAATGTCGCCATTCCATGGATTGTTGTTTCGATTCTGGTGTGACGTAGGCCACCCATGTTTCGTCACCAGTAACAATTTGATCTAAAAAATCTTCATCTTCATTGTGGCACCGCTCAAGGAAAGTCAATGCACTGCCTAAACTTTGGGTTTTGTGCAAATCCGTCAACACTTCCGGAACCCAACGTGAACACAATTTCCGGTACTTCAAGTTCTCGGTGACAATGCGTTACACAACACTACGAGAATATTGAGGAAAATAGTCGCACAATGATGAAATTGTAAAGCGTCTGTTTTGTCTCACCTTTTCGTCCACTTTCTGCACCAAATCTTCAGTAACGACCGAAGGACGCCCACTCCGTTCTTCATCATACACATTTGTGCGGCCATCTTTAAATGCTCTCACCCATTTCCTTACCATTTCATCACTCATAATGTTTTGTCCGTAAACTTCACAGGTCTCACGATGAATATCGATTGGTTTTACGCCTTTAGCTCTAAGAAATCGTATAGCAGCCTGTACTTCACAATCGGCGGGACTCACGAATGTCGGAGGCGTCTTAAACATTCAGTAAAGAACGTATACAATGAAGAACCGGACTGTAATGGCGTCAGTGCGTAGACAAGAGAGGTAGATAACCAGCGCGCATGTGCGGAACGCCGACCGTAGCGCTGCGGTGGCGGAATCGCAAAACGGTACTGACTTAAAAAACATGCCTCGTATATAGATATATCTGAAATTTTTGTCCTTTTCAAAAAAAACAGTATATAAGAAATTATCAAATACAAAACAGTTGCTGTTGAGACTTCCACCAGGACATTTCGATCGCACTGCCACTGAATATATCTGTCGCAGCCGCAGACGAAACGTCTAGGAGAATGAAGGAGCCCAGTAGACTACGGCCCACAAGCCCGATTAATACTTTATCTTATACTGACACCGGCCGTGTGAGTTTACGAATTTTAATAAATACATAATTTTTAAATAATAATAATAGGTATCACTCAAGATGAAGCTTTTCAGAGCATGCTTGAAAACTTTCAGGTACGTATCAAAAATAATTTCCTAGTAACGTGCACCCAAAAATCATGAAAATAGCTTTGTGGAGTTAGGCAGTATCTTCATCTTAACCTTTCCGACATTGAGTGGGTATGGAATATAATGCGATGTTACAAAAATTAATATTAGTCATGTAACGATTTATTCAAACCTATTTCTGTGAATAATGAATCTTGATTTCTTACACATTAAACGTGCAACTTGCTCTTTGCCGGACGGTTTTAAATTCTTTCGTCACAGTGATTTCGTACAGACTTGAATAAGTGTTAAATCGAGTGGGCGTCATATACAACTGCCATCATTAATTTACTGATTTAAAGTTGTAAACGCAAAGCCTTCTTGAGAACATTAATGCACTTAAGAAATTAATAACCTTATTACCGCTATAAACTTCGCGGGAAAGTTTCCATCAAAGCTTTTACTTTAACTTTGGCTTCAATTCAAAAATAAATCTCTCGCAGAAACTTCTACAGCTGTTACTTCCTTGTGACGCAAAACCCTTCTTCCTTATTGACAAAGCATTTTTTGGCGGGGTTTGTAATCCGCTCGGAACACGTTTTCATTACGTGAATTATAAGAAGATGGTTTTATATCTGAAAGAACTGGCGACGCAAATTGTTTTCCGATCTCCAATCGATGAATCAACCAAGCGAGTAACTTAACTATTGGAAATGAGTGTTTGATATTTCTGTCTTCTGGAAAATCAAGGAAATACCAATAGGTGTCGGTAGCATTCACAGGTCCTTTCCTACTCACTCTTCTTTACGAAGACTTTTCAAAACCACCGTGTTAGGAATGAAGAGGCCAGTTTCTTCAAACACAAATTATATATTTCTCAACTAGTTCCTTTTTAGAGATATACACTTCTACCAATAATGTACAACGTCCAGTGAGTTCTAACAAAAAGTCCAAAGATTCCGGTCTCTGTCACCCGGGAGGGATGGAAAACTCCGGGGGTCTTTCCTTGGGGCAATGCCTGGAGTCTAGAAAGCCATCGACAACAACGTCAAGATGGGTAGAAGTGGATACGTCACTTACGCGCGTCAACCCCGCAGGGAAGATTACCGAATAAACTGGGGCCGCCTAATGATCTAGCACGCCTTCTACTAATTCTGCAGGTTAGTACCCGGGACTTCTTAGGCAACCCTCTAGCCCCTCCGGGCGACCGAAGCCTAGCCGAAGGTACCCGATGTCCCGCGGGTAACGGGAAAACACTGCCCCGTCGAGGCCAACCCAATCCGAACAAGTCCCATTCAGGGAGGGGCACGTCAGTTCGGCCCGAGGTTTTCCTCTAACATCAGAGGTACCACGAGTGCTAAGGGTCCGCAGCGTTCGCACCACGGTAGCTGAAGGGGAAAGATCCCCTCCCTTACAGGTTCCATACTACTATTATGGAATTCCTAGTTCCTGATTGCCTGCCATACAAACTATTTGTGAAAGCTTCTCTATCTCCACATTCCAATCTGATATGCATGGTCATCCGGTGTTCTTTCATTTACAAAGATATCTTTATTTGCATTTGATTATAACACTTGTGAACATTGTTACCAGTTGTGGAATTACAATCAAATTTCAGCTATATGCCCAGTTAACATAACTACTGATTAAGTTTTTGTTAATTACAGTTGCCTGCCACTTTAACGTGGTAGCGTGTCCGCCACATGTTCAAGTGGTCTTGATCAGGGTGAATTATCTGGATAAGACTTTCTCTCATGATTTTCTCTAATCCTAGAAGACGCATGTCTAATAACTCTAACCTCTATGGACCCTGGGCTCCGTTAATCTTCATTTCACCCACTTCAATAATTGTTATGACTTAAAATTGGTTAGCACATCAGTTGCCATGTTTTGTGTACTGCACTACAATAGCTACAAATCAAAACAAAATATGCGCCATTCGTAGAATTCAAAATTGCACAGTTCCTCTTCAATTTAAGTTATGATTCAAAATTGTGGTGCATCCTGCAGAAAGAAATGAAGTTTAAAAGCCATATACAAGAGCTGTTCAATAAAGAATCATCATAATTTTTTACGGCCATGATTTTTCGCACTAAAATTCAATCTTATTATATTCTATTACCTTAATGTGAAACAAACACGCCGTAGTAGTTACATTGTTGGTACTCCTTGTTCCCGCCTGTGAGAACCAGGCAATCTCAGACATGTCCAGTATTGCCTACCGCTGCAATGGAGGTAACACACCATAACAATATGCGGCTTTGAAATGCTGCTTTAGTCTTAACAAATCTTCAGTTGAGGCCTATACAATGTTACAGGAGGTCTATGGAGAGTCTGTTCTTCCCTACAGCACAGCTCGAAGGTGGTTTAAAATGTTTAAAGATGGGAGACAATGAATTTCCAAGGAAGGTGGACCCGGTGCTCCAGTTGCTGCTCTTAAAAAAAAGAAAACATCAACACTGCTACTGCCATTGTGAGAGAAGATCGACGAATTACCTTAACATCACTTTCAGATATACTGAACATTTCATTGGGTGCCACCCACACGTTGGTGACAGAAACATTACACATGAGACGTGTTTGTACCGGATGGGTTACAAGACTTGATTCCCGAACAAAAGGACATTCGCATGCAGGTCTGCATGCAGTTAAATTTGATGTTAGAGGAAGATCCGGAGCTTCTTTCAAACGTAATCACTGCTGATGAAACTTGTCTACATCATTTTGATCCTGAGAGCAAACAGCAAAGCTCAGTGTGCAAATCTCCTTCATCACCAACCCCTAAAAAGCGAAAGTGGTTGCTTCTGCTGGGAAAGTTATGGTCGTCTTATTTTTTGATATTCATGAAATGGTTTATCAGTATTTTGTACGCCCGCCTCAGTAGCGTGGTGGTAGTATGTCTGCCTCACGTTCAAGAGGTCCCGAGTTCGTATCTCGGTCAGGGTGAGTTACCTGGATAAGGTATTTTCCGAGGTTTTCCCTTATCCTGAAAGACGAATGTCGGGTAACTCTAAACTCTATGGACCCCAGGCTTATTTCTTCATCATTTCACCCATTCCATTCATCGTCCGATATGACTTAGTATTGAAGCACGTAAATTTACAAAAAAAAAAAAAAAAAAAAAAAAAAAAAAAAAAAAAAAAAAAAAAAAAAAAGTATTTTGTACCTGCACGCACATTAGTAACTGGACAATACTACAGGGAAGTCCTGAAAACATTTTAAGTGCATATCAGGCGCAAAATCCCACATTTCCATGAAGCATACTGGATGCTGCATCACGATAATGCGCGGCCGCATATTGCCAACGTTGCTGCTAAATGTCTTGCAAATATCAAGGTGAAGTGCTTCCCTCAGCCTCCCCATAGTCCGGATTTAGCCCCATGTGACTTTTTTCTATTCCCTAACTTGAAGAAATGCCTTCGTGGGAGGCAGTATCCATCATCAGAAGCAGTGGTGAAGACTGCGGAGGTGATTTTGAAGGATCTCTCAAGAATGATTTCCAGCATGTATTAGAAGACTGACAGAAACGCTGGGAAAAGTGCATCGCATTCAGGGGAGACTATTTTGAGAAGAACCATCAAAATTATGAGGATTGATAAAGGTACGTTGTCAAAAAAAATTGTAATCATTCTTTATTGATCCCTGTACTTGTCGTTATGGTTCATGTTCAGCAACTGGACACAACCCCACTGGTTATTCACTGTAAATCTTAAGTTTTTGAAGCAGAGAATACTAATGACTGAGCAGGGGTAGGATATGCAGGAAATATTTTTGTAACACAATCAACTTAAAGCGGCAGCTTACATACGCACATCAAGTGAAGTTTACAGAGCCTCTGTTTTTTTAAAAAAAAAAAAAAATGAATGAGTTTCCTGTTGCTGTCAGAACATCATACCAAAATATACTTAGCTAACAAACCTGCTATTGCATCGTTTCAGAATATACCAGTACAAGATTTTCAAGTAAAACTTTGCCCTTTGCACTGTTTTATACCATTTTTCAGAAACGGTTTAAACTATTTGTTCCTCTTTTCTCATTCCTTATGCCCTTTTGAACCTTGGGTTTCCTCAGACGCTCATGGTCCATTTTCTATATTTAGTCCTAGCTTACCTCAAAGCTATTCTTCTCTTATTCAGTACTTTCTCTTCGATCCCTTCTATTCTTGATTGCCCACTCCCTCTTCGTCGTTCCCCTCTGGCCTCGATACCTGTTTCGGTTTGCTGGTCTCATCCTGTTTATGTGCTTATACCATCTTAAGGTATTTGTTCTCAATTATCTTATTTCTGGCGCTTGTTTAAGGATATTATCTGTACCTTCAAGTGGTCCCTGTACAGTTCCTTAAATAATAGGTTGCTCATGGTTCTGGTGTTTTTGTAAAGTTGTTAGATTACTTTGGTTTAGCAAAGGTATTTACAGGATGCCACGGATAGCGCTGGGTACACTGCGAGCATCTCTCAGTCTTCGGCTGTCAACAATCACAAAATGGAGATAACAAAGTTTGTACTTATAGTACCTCTGAAATACTACTGGAAACAAGATTATAAATTCGCTGTCGCAGCTCGAAGAATATGTGAAGTGGAAGGAGAAGGCGTCGTTAATGAGCGTGTGGCACAGCGATGGTTCCAACGTTTCTACAATGGAGACGAAAACACTCAAGATTTACCCTGTTCTGGAAGACCTTAAGTATGGAATATTGCGGATACAGTCCAAGTTTGCGAGAGAATCAGCAAAAGGAGTACCCGTAGGCTTCCAGGAGAACTTGGAGCATCAAAAGGTACCATACATCACCACATTAAGACACTTGAAAAATCATACAGAGCCTGTAGAGATGTACTTCAAGAACTGACACTTCACAGGCTGAAAGTAAAGTGAATGTACGTCGTGAGGTTATCCGTATTTCTATGGATAAAAGAATTATAAAGAAATTTGTCACTTGGGATAAAAATTGGGTATATAACCGAAACCCTGATGCCTCAATACATTGGCTTGCTCCTCGCCAAACTGCCAAAGTCATTGTTAAAATAGCTCAGTTTGGTCCCAAAGTAATTTTGTGTATCTGGGGGAATTTTGAAGATGTGATTCACTTGGAGTTTGTTCCAAAAGGACGGGTGATTGATGGGGATATTTATTCTCAACAACTGCAACGATTTGATGAATTTTTGAGACGCAGATACCTAACAATACTTTACCCAAATAGAGTTCTATTGCAACAGGACAATGTAGCATCCTATACTACACGAGGGGCAGCACAATTGGAACTAGGAAGGCATTCAACTAGAGTTAAAGCCTTGTCAAGTATCAATGAAACATTTATAGAGAATCGCAAACTTAGAAGATGGCAAAATTATTAAAGAATGCTTTCATACTTAAAAGAGAAGTTACTGGGCAGGGGGCTCTTGGGCGCATAAATACTGGGCAGGAGGGTCTTGGGCCCATAAAATAAACGACGTTTTGAAAGCAGACAGGTATGTGTCATTCTTGGATAAATGCAGAGTTAGGGTATAGAGATTTCTGGAAAGAAGTTAAGATTAGAGGATATTGTCACTCGTACGTCGGAACTCCCTATAGAACCGGTGGGCAGTAAGGCCAGACGGGAAGCATTCAGCCACGCCTACCCATTTGTCTCGTGTCACTAACTTAAAGGATGATTAGGAGAGCGGCGCGAGTCCTGTACGGTCTCTTTCCCCTCCCACCAGACGTCTGGAAACCTCGCGATAATTGTGCGCGCCGCGAACCTTCCCTATGTAAGGCCTGTAGTTGGCGAGTCAGTTCAGTTTTTGGCAAGCAGCCGTGAGGAGCGCCTAGTGAGTGGACGGACTGGAAGACTGTGTACGTGTATCAGAGGAGTTGTACGTAACTGTGAGCGTGCAATGGACCTGTGGCAGACGAACTGGTGAATTGTAATTGTGTGCGCTTAGTAATTCTATGTAATCTGCAAGTGTTTCAACTGAAATTCGGTGGAAATAAAGAACATTCTGAGTTTGTGCAGTTGGGCTTTTAATTTCACGAACCCACAAAGTCACAATATTGACAGATAAGACATTTTTGCTAGTACAAGTGACAAAAGCTCACTGAGGTTATATAGAGAAATAAAAACAACCTGGTGGAGGGAAGGATATATAGATATATGTAATAAGTTAGGGCGAGAAGACTTTGCTTGGGCGAGAACAGGAGTGAGAAACTTGAAAGGTATAGGCCAAGAGAAGGAGCTAGATAAATGCCAGTTGTGTATAGAAGAGAATGCAGACTTCCATTGTATATTATATTGTAGTCAAACAAATACATGGAGAGAGCAGATGTGGCTACGTAAATGCGAAAGAAAGATATAGGTCAAGAGAGGGAGCTAGATGAATGTCCATGTGTGGAGAAGAGAATGCAGACTTCCATTGTGTATTATATTGTAGTCAAACGAAGATATGGAGAGAGCAGGTCTGGCTACGTAAATGGGACAAAGGGTATAGGTCAAGAGAGGTAGCTAGGTAAACGTGTACTCAAAAAAAAAAAAGATATGCAGAGAGAAGGTCTGGCTACGTAACTGGGACAGAAAGGTATAGGTCAAGAGAGGGAGCTAGATAAATGTCCATTGTGTGGAAAAGGGAATGCAGACTTCCATTGTATATTATATTGTAGTCAAACAAAGATATGGAGAGAACAGGCCTGGCTACGTAAATGAGAGAGAAAGGTATAGGTCAAGAGAGGGAGCTAGATAAATGTCCATTGTATGGAGAAGAGAATGTAAACTTCCATTTCATATTATACTGTAGTCAAACAAAGATATGGAGAGAGCAGGCCTGGCTACGTAAATGAGAGAGAAATGTATAGGTCAAGAGAGGGAGCTAGATATATGTCCATTGAATGGAGAAGAGAATGTAAACTTCCATTGCATATTATACATTGTAGTCAAACAAAGATATGGAGAGAGCTGGCCTGGCTACCTAAATGGGACAGAAAGGTATAGGTCAAGAGAGGGAGCTAGATAAATATCCATTGTGTGGAGAAGAGAATGTGGACTTCCACTGTATATTATATAGTTGTCAAGGATATGGAGAGAGCAGGTCCGGCTACGTAAATGGGACAGAAAGGTATAGGTCAATAGAGGGAGCTAGATACATGTCCATTGTGTGGAGAAGAGAATGTAAACTTCCATTGCATATTATACATTGTAGTCAAACAAAGATATGGAGAGAGCTGGCCTGGCTACCTAAATGGGACAGAAAGGTATAGGTCAAGAGAGGGAGCTAGATAAATATCCATTGTGTGGAGAAGAGAATGTGGACTTCCACTGTATATTATATAGTTGTCAAGGATATGGAGAGAGCAGGTCCGGCTACGTAAATGGGACAGAAAGGTATAGGTCAATAGAGGGAGCTAGATACATGTCCATTGTGTGGAGAAGAGAATGCAGACTTCCATTGTATATTATACTGTAGTCAAACAAAGATATGGAGAGAGCAGGCCTGGGTACGTAAATGAGAGAGAAATGTATAGGTCAAGATAGTGAGCTAGATAAATGTCCATTGTATGGAGAAGAGAATGTAAACTTCCATTGCATATTATACATTGTAGTCAAACAAAGATATGGAGAGAGCTAGCCTGGCTACCTAAATGGGACAGAAAGGTATAGGTCAAGAGAGGGAGCTAGATAAATATCCATTGTGTGGAGAAGAGAATGTGGACTTCCACTGTATATTATATAGTTGTCAAGGATATGGAGAGAGCCGGTCCGGCTACGTAAATGGGACAGAAAGGTATAGGTCAATAGAGGGAGCTAGATAAATGTCCATTGTGTGGAGAAGAGAATGCAGACTTCCATTGTATATTATATTGTAGTCATACAAAGTTATGGAGAGAGCTGGCCTGGCTACCTAAATGCGACAGAAAGGTATAGGTCAATAGAGGGAGCTAGATATATGTCCATTGTGTGGAGAAGAGAATGCAGACTTCCATTGTATATTATATTGTAGTCATACAAAGTTATGGAGAGAGCTGGCCTGGCTACCTAAATGGGACAGAAAGGTATAGGTCAATAGAGGGAGCTAGATAGATATCCATTGTGTGGAGAAGAGAATGCAGACTTCCATTGTATATTATACATTGTAGTCAAACAAAGATATGGAGAGAGCTGGCCTGGCTACCTAAATGGGACAGAAAGGTATAGGTCAATTGAGGGAGCTAGATAAATGTCCATTGTGTGGAGAAGAGAATGCAGACTTAAATTGTATATTATATTGTAGTCAAACAAAGACATGGAAAGAGCAGGCCAGACTACGTAAATGGGGCAGAAAGGTAAAGGTCAAGAGAGGGAGCTAGATAAATGTCCATTGTGTGGAGAAGAGAATGCAGACTTCCATTGTATATTATATTGTAATTAAACAGAGATATGGAGAGAGCAGGCCTGGCTACGTAAATGGGACAATTTGGGGGGCGAAGTCATAATTACAAACATTTTGTCAGCAAAAAGGGGAAAAGAACTGGAGGGATATAGGGAATTATTTAGGGAAGTTAAAGAGAGATGGCTAAGAACAATTAACAAAAATTATACATAAGGATAGGTGAAATGGAAAAATGTGTAAAAAGGAATAGATGACCTCCAATACACAAAAACCTAGGTTTAGGTGTATGGGGACCTAATTATTATTCAATTGCAAGCAACATGAAGGATTTTCAGGATTTAGGTATTTTTGGCGTGTTCCAGTATGGATTTTATAATTGTAATCCTGATTTTTTATTTCCATTTAACTACGCAAATGGAAATATGAGAATTTATAAATTACTACACGAATAACCATGGGAAACATTCAGGATTGGAGGAATCGAATTTCTACCACACCCAGCATACAGCCCTGATGTGGCACCATGAGTTTATCACATTTTTAGATCCATGGCCATTTTCTATGTGGAAGACATTTTGAGAGCATTGAAGCAGTTCAAGTTGGTGTCACCTAACACTTCGCATCAAAAACCATAGACTAGTACTATCGTGGGATAATAAACCTCGCTGAACGATGACTTTAGACCATAGAATCTAAGTGTCTACACTTTCAAAATTAGTTAATTGTCAAAACACTTTTGAAACAATTCTTTCTCTTAAAAGGTCACATGACTTATGAGAGTGTATCTAGACTTCATTTCTGTATTTGTAATTCTACTTTCATATTTCGACAATATTGTCCATATTCCTTAACTATTAAGAAGTCTTGCGAGATAAACTGTCTTTTGTATTCGCGTTTCTGCATCTTTTAATTTCTTTTTTCCTCTTGGTGTTTGATTTTATAGTTGATTTGGTTTGTCTTGTTTATTCTATGATTTATTTGTGAACTGATTGGTGTCCCTAGGCACTCAAAATTCTCAACTTTCTCCATGGTTTCTCTGTTTCATGCGATGTTTATTCTTCTCTGTGCTCCTTTTGTTCCATACATTAATTTGCTTTTATTTATATTAACTTCGAAGCCTCTATCTCTGCATGTATAGTTAACCCAGATATGCCTGAAATGAGTTTCACCTTAAATTTTCCTTCAATTCCTACGTATTGTGTTTCTTTAAGTTACTTTTACTTATTTTGACAGGTTTTACTGCCTAGCATACAGATGTCTTTGAATAATCAAGTGTCCCATATGTGGAACGTTAGGAACAAGTGCAGGTAAGGACAGTGCGTATGTTTGAAGGGAAGGTGCTGTGTACTGTATACTAGAATCAAAAGTAACATTTTAGTGGACAAGTAATATATTATACTGCCATTAAAATATAGAATTAGTGTTTGTAGAAATCATAAATATTAAAAGCAGAAGCATTATTAACAGTGAAGTATTCTTCATATTTGAGTTTGATTTATGAGTCACTATGTTTACACTCAAACTTCACTTACTTGTTGTTGTATAATTGAAACGTTTTCAAGATCATTCGATTTCATCCTCAGCTGTTTGGTGACTAACTGAACCTTCCTCTTCTTCCACTACTACGGAGCTCCGATCACTCTGCCATCTGGTGTTAGGGGCACTAAGTTTTAATACTTCATTTAATGCCGGGATTTCAATACAACCCAGTTTCACATCAACTAGCTGCCTTTAGAAGTCTAATTCACCGGCTATACAACATCCCACAGAGTAAGGATGAATTTTTGAAAGAACAACACATAAAAGACATAGCGGTATTAAATGGATTCAACCCAGCCATCATAAGGAACATGATGAAGAGAAAAGAAAAACTGAAGGTAATATCAAAAAATACCACTCTCACACCACTTAAAAACACAAATTGGCGATATAGAAAATTCACCTACCATCCATGGGCTTTTAGAAAATTTGAACGAATCTTCAAAAGACTAAACTTAAAACTAGCACCCCAAAAGAAATTCAGTCTGAGGAACCTGCTAAATAAACCACTGAAAAATACAATCCCCAACAATTTGAAATCAGGAATTTATCAGATTAATTGTGAAACCTGTGAAAAAGGCTACATAGGAAAAACTAAGAGAAACTTGTTAACCAGGCAAAAAGAACACCAGAGGAACATTAAGTTGAAACAAACAGAAAAATCTGCAGTTTCACACCATTTTTGGACAGAAAACGCCACAACATTGGCCACAACATTAAACTGTTAAAATCTTTAAGTACACCCATAGAATTGGACATTTGGGAAAAAAATATTTATAAACAAAAACCGTGATAAAGTTATAAATTTTGAAATCCCGGCATTAAATGAAGTATTAAGTTTATAGTTTAACTTTTGAATTATAATGGTATATAATATGTAAATAGAGAAGTAATTAGATAAGTTTTAAGTGACTAAAGTAAAATAATATCATGTTTGTATTGTTTACTGTATTATAGTTGTAAATCTAGTATATGTAATTTGATCTGTATTCTTAACTCTGCCACCGGGTAGTACCCAATTGCAGTTATTAAATACATACATACATTAAAACTTAGTGCCCCTAACACCAGATGGCAGAGTGATCGGAGCTCCGTAGTAGTGGAAGAAGAGGAAGGTTCAGTTAGTCACCAAACAGCTGAGGATGAGATCGAATGATCTTGAAAACGTTTCAATTATACAACAAGTAAGTGAAGTTTGAGTGTAAACATAGTGACTCATAAATCAAACTCAGATTTGTAGAAATCAACTTGTAAACAAATTAGAGTTATTTTTCATACACAAAATAAAGAAAATTTTATAAATATTTTCAATAATGCTGTTATGCTTTGATGTGGTATGCAAGGAAACATTTTATAAGCAGACCACTTCACATTTATTGCATATGGTTGGAGTCTTCACGTGGCACAGTCGACAACGTGTTCTGTTCCTCAGTGGTGTTACAAAGTGATCAGTGCGATCATATCAGGAGTCCACATTGTCATGCTTTCGAGGTTTATCAGCAACTTGTTTTGGAACTCCATGTCTGCAGAGTTTTGCTGTTGCAATTCTTCTACAAAACTCTAAATGGTCCAGATTTCCACCACATTTTTCTTGGATTTAGGCTCAGAAGTTCCTTCAGTTTCTGCGGAGTAGCTATTCTTATGTATTTCTGTCTCAGTTCGAAGCACACTTCCGGGCAGATTGTTGATGTTCATGTTTTCTTGTTCGCCAGAATCTTCATCGGTAACACCTCCACAAGAATTTTCAGGAGGTTGCAGCAGGATGTCAGTTTCATTGCATGTATACAAATCATCTTATTTCTCAAAAATGGCTAACATTTCAGCTACACTTAACCCCCAGAACTAAAATATAACTAATGTTTATGTATATTAACATATTAAATTATGTATTAACTATAAATTATCATATTTATAATATATTAAACATTGAATGTCCGATTTCTGCAAATAGCAACGTCCCTTTCCCTTGCTATGCCTATTACATAGTTTTCATATGTGCCTAGCGTCCAATATGTGGGACACCAAACTTATCATAACCCCATTGTCAGCATATTATATGATATGAAGTTCAGCTTTAGTCATAGTGATTTAGACAATATTTCTTTATATAACTAAGTATATACTAATACCATAGTATAAAAATAATTCTGTAAAACCTTATTTTTGGTAATACATTGCAAAACTATACAAAATTTCCGGAGTTCGGCTTTAGTTCCAGCTGCTTTGTTGACTCTCACAAAAACCAACACAAAATGGAGACCTCGAAACAACTTTCCTTAACATGTTTCCACAGCTTCCATCTAGCTGAAGTATTTGCAATTGCTTCAGCATAGGAAAATATGAGCCGTTCCATATCTGGAACATCAGGCATATCTGGGTTAAAAGATTTCATTAAAAGGGTTTTTATGCACTTTCACACATTTTCTAAAACTATCCCTTTTCTTTGCAGATACATCCTTGAGTATATTGTGTGGTTAATCAAGGCTGAGGGAAAGTTTGAGTGAAGTGTTGATAGATGTCTCTGGCGCTCTCCCAGGAAATCCTTTAAACACGTTGAAAGACAATCTTGTCCCCAAAGTCTCTTGTTCCTGGGCTTATCCAAACACTCTTCTCTCCTCGGCGTCGTTTCTTTTATTATCCTCGCCTGGTTTTAATTCTTACACTTAATTCAGCCCTCTATCCCGCTTTACATACCTAATGGCATGCAAATTAAACGAGCGACACCCTTCAGAACAACTTCTTCTCCAAACTTCATTCTGCGAGAACTTTCCTTTTGTAAAAACGGCCTCCCAAAAATAGAAATCCTTTTACATATCTACTCCCTATTAGCTCCAGGGAAAGTATTGCATTCAAGTTAAAACTCTGTACAGCGATGTGCACCTTCTGAGGTCATCTAAACAAAAACAGAAGCATTTGTGTGTGTGTGTGTGTGTGTGTGTGTGTGTGTGTGTGTGTGTGTGTGTGTGTGTGTGTGTGTGTGTGTGTGTGTGTGTGCGCGGCGCGCGCGCGCGTGTCTGTGTAAAAAAGACGACTCTAAATTTGAAAGTCATTTAAAATTAAAACTTTCTAAAATTCTCCTTCCACGAATGCGACACGAAGATACAATAGAAAATTTCCGCACACTACTCTATCTTCTACAGGGGAATTCCTTCGATAGTTTTGAAGACCCACCTGGGGTCTGAATTCTAGTAGTGTATCTGCTGTAGTGCCCCTAATTTTGTATGGTGTATCTGCATTCCAGAATGTTCTTAATAAAAAATGGGCAGTTAAAAACTTGCACAAATTCAAAGGGGATTCCTCCTTCGCATAATTCGAGGATAGCGTGCAATCTCCACTGATGCAGCTCAGATTATAGCTAACATCGAACCTTTGGCTCTCACTGGTTTATCAAAAGCAACTATTATGAATTTAAGACATGAACGTGAATGTGCCTCTTATCTGTCTCACTTAAAACTACAAACCCCGGAGCATCCTACCACAGCAGGATATCCATCAGGTTTTGTAACCTGTTTAAAGGAAATATGTGATTTTCGTCATTATTACATATATACAGACGGTTCGCGTTACCAATTTGAAGATAATATATCTGCAGTAAGACGTGCTTTTGTTTATGAAAACCAAACGAAACTAACTCACTCCATGTTTAAATTGTCACCTGAATGTTCTGTATTCGTGTATGAGCTCTTAGCAATTAAAGAAGCTATAAAATGGTGTACTGTTAATGGGAACAGTGATTCACAATCAGCTCTTCTCGCTATTAATGATAAATACAACTTAAATTCATTAGCACATGAAATCAGAACCTTGCTTCAAAACCATCCAGGACATATTTGCATGGGATGGCTTAAAGGACACAGTGGAATTTTAGGTAACGAGAGAGCTGATTGCTTGGCTAAGAAGGCTGCAGAATCCAATCTTCCTGTGACATACTCTTTATGTCCTATTTCTACCGTAAGGAGAATAATACATCAACATATTCTTGAAGAATGGAACCAACAATGGCTAACAACTCCAAATGGAAGTTTAACAAAAACATTATTTTTCCCTAGTGTATATGACAGAGGAAAATGTGAAACTCTTGTACCAAATTTTGTTTTGACACAATTTTTAAGTGGACATGGTAAATTTGGTGAATACTTATCACGTTTTCACTTAACATCTAACCCCAAGTGCATGTGTGGTGAAGAATTTCAAACTGTGGTTCATCTCCTTTTCTGTTGTCCCATTTTCTGGAGAGAAAGACAAGAATTAATATTCAAGCTAGACTCTCTAGGAACTGAATTTTCTGCTCCGCTCACATCTTTGCTAATGAAGCCACAACAGTATAAGTACGAGGGCTATCCAGAAAGTAGATTACGTTTTGGAATAAAAAGTAAACAAAGTATAGGAAACAAATTTTATTATATACAGATGAAAGCCACACTCAAATACTACTTTTCGACATAGTCACCATTCAAATTAAGGCATTTATCGTAGCGATGTACGAGCTTGGAAAATTCCTTCGTCGAAAAATTCGGCCGCCTGCGCCTTCAACCACTTCGTTACCTCTTCTTGCAGCTGTGCGTCGTCATCAAAACGCTGCATAGCCAGCCACTTCTTCATTGCTGGGAATAGGTGGAAGTCGCCTGGTGCCAGGTCGGGACTGTACGATGGATGAGGAAACAACTCCCACTTAAAAGATTCAAGAACTTCACGAGTGACATTTGCCGTGTGGGGCCGGGCGTTGTCGTGAATCAACAAGATCTTAGAGCTCAACATTCGTCTGCGCTTGTTTTGAATGGCTCTTCTGAGTTTTTGGAGAGTTTGGCAATACCTTTGAGAGTTTATTGTAGTGCCTCTTTCCAGGAAGTCCACCAAAATCACACCTTTTCTGTCCCAAAAAAACAGTCGCCATCATCTTCCTTGCCGACATTGTTTGCATGCATTTCTTGGGTTTTTGGGGAGAACTTGTGTGCCCCCACTGCATTGATTGCAATTTCGTTTCACAGTTCACGTGTTTCACCCATGTTTCGTCACCAGTAACGATGCGATCGAGTAAAGAGTCACCATCCTTATGGTAAACGTCCAAAAAGTTCAACGCTGCAGCCATTCGCTGATTTTTGTGGTCCTCTGTCAAGATTTTTGGAATCCATCTTGCACAAAACTTGTGGTAACCAAGCTTTTCGCTGATGATTTCGTGCAACAAACTTCGCGAAATTTGTGGAAAACTCAAAGAAAGTTCCGTTATTGTGAACCTTCGATTTTCACGGACTTTAGCATCGACGTTTTCGACAAGTTCGGCAGTCACTATGCTGGGTCTCCCACTTCGATCTTCGTCGTGAACATTGTTTCGGCCATTTTTAAATCTGATGACCCACTGACGCACTCCACCTTCAGTGATAATGTTGTCCCCATACACTTCACAAAGCTGCCGATAGATTTCTATCGGTTTACAGTTTTTTGCAGCCAGAAACCTTATTACTGCACGCACCTCGCAGCTCGCGGGATTTTCAATTAACGCAGACATTTCAAACCGTCACAGTATCTGAACGGAGCACAGCACGAACCTCTCACTAGCACGGCTAGATGCCGACTGAGCTGCGCAACGCTCTGACCCCAAGATGGCAGCGCTAGACCCGCCCCTAGCGGAAACAGACGAAAACGTAATCTACTTTCTGGATAGCCCTCGTATCATGACGCTCAAATGTTTAGGTAAGCATGAGTGATTCGAACTGGCAGGTGACCAAAAGGACATGTTAACGTTAACCGCAGAAGTTCTACTTCAATTAATCTCGGACCCGTAGGACAAAAGACCCTGGCCTCCTTCAGACAGGGAGTTACCGAGCTCTCCCAGAAAGGGTGCCCGGCGCCTCTGTGGGACTTTCCATAGGGCAAGACCTAGAGACTAACAAGCCCCAACCCCATTTGGTCCTGTGGACTCAAGACGGGATGGAAGTGGTTAAGCCACTTACGCGCGCCAACTCCACAATTGGAAGTCTACCGATATGACCTCGGTGGAGCCGCCTGGTGACCTAGCACACCTTCTACTAGCTATGCTGGCTAGCACGCGAGAGTATATGGCTTCCCTCAACCCCGTCCGGAGATGTTCCCGATCTCCCATGGGTATCGGGAACCACTGCCACCCTCGAGTCCAACCCAATCTGAACAACTCCCAGTCAGGGAGGGGTTCGAATGTTCGGCCCGAGGTTCCACCAGTAAAATCAAAGGTACCACGAGTGCTAAGGGTCTGCAGCGCCCGCACCACGCAGCTGAAGGGGACGGATCCCCTCCCCTACGGGGAGAAAAAGAACAATCAGATAAAGAAGATGATGATTATGATTATGATTGGGATTTCATTACGGAGGGGATTCTGTATGTAGGCCACCATGCTGGGCCCATTGATTCTGTGCCACCAAGTGGGCATTCCCGGGAGGAAGGATATGGCGAAGGAGACAGAGGACGGCCTAGCCAATGAGCCACGACAGTACAAAGGGCAGGGTCTCTAAAGTTTACTTGGATAGAAACTTTCCCCGACAGGCCAGGACAACGAACTCGCTTCCCTACCGCAGGACGGCATCGAGCTCAGCAGCCGAGCCCTAATGGTCCCAGGTAGGCGGTCCCGAACTGGTCCCAGTAGAGGAGCGGATACTAGCAAACGACCTACCTGAGGAGGAAGTAGTTTTCCTCAGAGTATATCATCGTGCCATGCACCGCCGAGACTACCGCCGACATTTCTACCCTGAAAGAGACCACCAGATGAGAGAAGATATGAAATGATAATGGAGATGAAATGGATGCACAGGAAATTCGGGAGAAGTATTTAACCTATCCAGCATTCATCTAGCCCCCCGGGAAAATACCCCGAAAAAAAAACATGGGTCAGGTAGGTCGGCCACGGGAACCGAAACCACCTGAGTCATTCCTGTCGGTGATGATGATGATTTTTTTTTTTTTTTTTTTTTTTTTTTTTTTTTTTTTTTTTGCTTTATTGATATCAACAGCATGCTCCATTACATAGTAATACTTCATGCTTTATAGTTGCATGTCCTTGTTAGAATTTGTAATTGTAAACATTACAACAATTTTACATTGGGTTATTCTTTGTTTTAGACACTATGTAGATTAAATTGAGTCTATTATTCTAGCTGATTTTTGGGAGTTCACAACTTGCAATTATTTCACTTTAAATACCTGTCATATTTGTAGAAATGGTGCCTTATGTTTTAGTTAATTTTAAGATTATAACGAAATCGGAGTAAGTTGATTGTATAGAGTTCACAATTCGTCGTTATTACCTTCCAAAGCTTCAGTCCATGTCCGTGATTTTTATAGAAGTTGCAAATTTTACGAACGACTTCAGGTGATTATTCGCAATCTTCTCGTTGGTGGTAGGCCATTTCGCTCCATGTTAATAATAATGATTATAATAATACAACATTGAACATCTACTACTGATAATGCAATATGTAATTACTCATATTCACATCTTTAATTCATTCTTACATAGTCTCTGTTTAAAACTAGTAACAATTTGAGGTAGTCTCCAGTAATTCTGCAGGGATTTTGTTCCAGTCGTCAATTGTTCTGTTAGCAAAGGAAAGTTTTTCTGTGTCTGTTTTCTGTTATCTATATCTTATTTTCTTGCAATGGTCATTTCTCCCCCAATGTAATGGAGTTAATAACCGCTTCGTTATATCTTTACACGCGGAATGCCCCTTATAGGCTCTAAAAATTGCACATTGTCGGCAAGCTTGAATCAGTTTTACAAAATATGTTCGTTGGAAGACAATAGTGTATTGTTTTGTTGGAACGAAGAGGTTGAAGCAGTAAAGTTTATAGGTTTACACAAGTTCCACGTTGGAACGCCAATTTGATGCAAATATGATTTGCGAGGTTTCTCTCAGGATATGCCTGGATGGGTGTGAGAAGGAGATTTTCGCAACACTGAATGCCTGTCTCCAAATTATTTATTCACTGCTTCTTCTTTTCAAATATCGAAATGGAAGTTGCCGACCGAGGGTTACCAATCTCGGTTTAGAGAATGCTAATTGTTTGTTACTCGATAAATTTTGATGACCCGACAAATATTCAAGACAGAACAAGTTGACCGCTCTAATAGGCTTCACGTCTCAGACTCCTCTCCGCGGCTGCACGCCGAAGAATGTTTATAATGGCTTCCCAGCCGCGAACTAGCCAAATCGGCTGCACGCCGAAGATTGCCCTCTGACCACAGCTGCGCGTGTGTATATCTCTAACTTTCCCTCTTAAAATTCCTTTTCAGACAAAATCCCTTTGTGGCTGATTTTGGTCGCCATTGTAAACGATCCAAAAAATTCCATATTCATACACGTCAAGTGACAATTCCTTTAGAAACCTTCTAAGGACACTGTTTCTTACACGGCTTTGTTATACACTTTCCCCAACTCAACTGGCCTTGCCCCTTGTCGTAACAAAGAACCAACATTCGTTTGACATCTATCATGATTCTTTGCTTCTGGCAAACCATAATTTCGGTATCAAGGTTAACTACCTGAGACAGTTGACTGTGTAATACGATTGTGTTTTGTTAGTCCAAGTGACAAATCGAGCTTCTTTTACGGAAAAGAGGTATGCCATTGCTCCATTACTGGTATTTTCTTAAATTTTAATTCATTTTAACATATATTTATAACGAATTTACATTGGATTTGCTCCATAAACTTTTACAATGATAGTTACTTAATCAGTGCTGACAACAGACAAAAATAAATACAGCTACAACAGCGGGCAAAGCCGATTACCATAAGGTGCGAAGTTTAAATTTTTTATGTATGTATTTGTTTTACTTACGTCCTCTAAAGTAATGTGTGAAATGATGCTGAAACGAGCCCAGAAAATTGGAGAATGGTACCATGAATTCTGTGTAGCACTGTGGGAAATAAGCAATTCATATGTGGAAAATGTGTGTGAGATACATAATGATAAGAATTAGATATAGAGTTGCAGAAATGTGTAGTTTTGTTCTCATGATTGCATCATATAGTGGGGGGAAAAGTATTTCTTTCCATTCCGATTTGTCCGCTATTCCAATCGTATTTATCCTCCAATTGCTTACGATTACGGTTAGCTTCCGCTCGGAATAAAAATGAAAACGGGAGTATAAAGAAAATTCTTTGTGGAAAAACTTAGCATTTAATATACTTTAGAATGCCCAGGCTTCAATAAAAGATCCGGTCGCAGTTAGACATTGATGCAGTGATATCCGAAAATTAAGAGAAAAACAAAGTTGTTTACATCGGTTAATACGTAGAAATATCGCTAAGAAGGGTAATTCAGTAAACAAGCTGTCGTATTTATCAAGTAAGTATTCAGGATCGATAAATAGTAGTACATTTCTGTTTACTAATTAGGCTGGGCAACAAAAAAATAATTTTTGAATGTTTCGAGCACTTCATGAGGCAATTCTTACTAATTTTGCGTTGAAAAAAGGAAAATATGACAATGAAAAATGTTTAATAGCTGTAATCCCTATGATTTACACAAGGGGGAAGTGTTACATATTAACGGATTGCGAGAAAAGGTTAATTTAATTTAAGAGTTCTAAATTGCTGGAAAAATACTTCGCCGATAGTCGTGTCTGAAGAGAATCATGTTGTGGTCAATTGACTTCGTCGTCTTTTAGCTTGCCTCTTATGATGGAGTTCTGCAGAATCCCTATACAAAGACCAACAGTAATCCGCAAGCATTACTTCATTCCAACGGCCCTGATATCTTTGTTCCATAACAGAAATGTCCTGATGGAAACTCTCCCCATGTTCATCACTAACAGCTCCACAACTAGGAGGGAAAGATTCAAGGTGGGAGTGGAGAAGATGGTTGCTTCCAAGGTTACGGTATCTTTGCAGGAGCACTGTCACCAAATGCTTGTAGTTGTCATCTCTTTTGCTGCATAAAAATCCATGAATGACACCCTTGAAAGTTTCCCAGGCTTCCTTTTCTTTCCCCTCCAAAAATTTGGTGAAATGCAGGATCCTTTACAAGTTCTCTTATTTGTGGTTTACAAAAATACCTTCCTTAACTTTCGCATCGCCTAATTTCCAAAACTTCTCTGTGATTGTGTTTTGTTATTAGACATCTTGCCAACTCCCAAATAAAATCCCCCAAATTTAAAATCTTCGCTCTAAAAATGAAATATCACTTCATCTTCAAAATAAGAGCTAATCTATCGTTTTTATGGTGATTTTTTAATTTATCATATGGAAATACATGTAAATTCACTGTTTTAAGCACTTTTGCACAGTGTTATCACACACAAAATCCATTATGAATGAAGAACACTTCGAGCGATATTTGTAGAAAATTGAAGATATTTTTTTTGTTTACAAAAAAAAAAACCTTCAAATTTTGGTGATTTAGTAAACCTCGTTAGCTATTTTTAGAAAATTAACTACAGGTTAAATATTCCACGTAAAGGATAAAGTCTTAACTGCGGCATATTCTTTAAAATTCCCATATCTTTACCCTAAAAGATAGGAATTGAAGCTCCAGGTTTCGTATGCAACCTCTAGACTGAGTTATTTAAATTATGGATTTTCTGGGTAAGGTAAGTCTGAAAATGTGTATTTCTTGTGTAACCTTCACTTCAAATATTTGATTCGAGTATAAATGCTTCCATAATTTTTTTAAAGTAGTCTCCTCATACTTCAATGCAATTATTATAGCGTCTCTGTCAGTCTTTGAACACATGCTGTAGACCATTCTTTGTCAAGTCCTGGAGATTCACCTCACGTTTCTTGAGCACTGCCTCAGAATTCTCAAATCGAATACCCCTAAGCTTTGCCTTTAGTGATGGGAATAAAAAACGTAACAAGGTGCAAGATCGGGGCTATAAGATTGATGTGAACACAGGTAATGTTGAATCGAGCCAGAAACTGCATGACTTGATTTGTGACGTGAGGCAGTGCATTGTCATGATGAAGTCGCCACCCTGTTCTAGTGTAATGGAATGATATACAGCATACAGTTCCCCCTCACACTGCTGGTACAGCAGCATACTACACGTCAGTATTTGCCACACTGAGGAAGTACATTGTAAAGAAACGACCAGGGAGGCCATTCTCAAGGACCAGACAAAGAATGGTCTGCAGCACGTGCTCAAGGACTGGCAGAGGCGCTATAAAAGTGCATTAATGTAGGAGGGAACTACTTTAAAAAATATCATGTAAACATTGAATTGCTATAATAAACATCTGTAAAAAAATTAGTCTTAGTTTTTGTTGATCAGATCTCGTATATTGTATACCATGAACTGTACCAGATCTGACCGAGAATTTGCAAGCATTCCAGATCTGATAGAATATATAGTTCATATTGTGAGCCTAAGCTGGTAAACCGTTGACTTGTCAACTTAATTATAAAACAAGATTAAAAATAAAAGACAGAACTAATTCTAATGCGCAAATAGAATAGAGGGCTGTTCAATAAAGAATGATCATAATTTTCTTGCGGTCATTATTTTTTGCACTAAAATTCAATCTTATTATATTCTGTTAGCTTAATGTGAAAGAAACATGACGTAGTAGTTTCACTGTTGGTATTCCTGAATCCCACACGTGAGAACCATGCAAGTTGAGACATGTTCATTATCGCCTACCGCTGTAATGTAGGTAACATACAGTTAAAGTTGATGTTAGAGGAAGATTCGGAGTTTCTATGAAACGTAATCACTGCTGATGAAACTTGGCTACATCATTTTGATCCTGAGAGCAAACAGCAAAGCTCAGTGTGGAAATCTCCTCCATCACCAACCCTCAAAGAAGCAAAAGTGGTTGCTTCTACTGGGAAAGTTATGGTCATCTTCTTCTCCGATATTTGCAGAATGGTTTATCTGCATGTTGTATCTGCACACACGTCAGTAACTGGACAATACTACAGGGATGACCTGTAAATATTGCAAGTCCGTATCAGGCTGGATGTGCGGCCGCATATTGCCAATGTTGTTGCTGAATATCTTGCAAAAAAGTGCATCCCTCACCCCTATGGTCGCGAATTAGCCTCATGTGACGGTTTTCTATTCCCTAACTTGAAGAAACGCCTTCTTGGGAGGTGCTATCCATCATGAGAGGTAGTGGTGAAGGCTGCGGACGCGATTTTGAATGATCTCTCAAAAATGGTTTTCAGCATGTCTCTGAAGACTGGCAGAAAGGCTGGGACAAGTGCATCGCTTAAGGGGAGACTCTTTTGAAAAGGAACATCAAAATTATAAGGATGATTAAAGGTACGTTGTACGTTGTACCCCGTAGTTTTAGCTGCGTGATTTTCTTTACTCCTTAGTAACATACGTCTCTGAGGGTATACAAAATTTCTCAACGTATAGTTGAAACACGTGCATTGATAAGTTGATGTGATATTCCAGCTATACTTCATTCGTGAGCTGAACTTTATATTGCGTTAGCATCATTGTTTTACTTCAACGAAAGTATTGTTTTATTCGCGTCACCCAAATCTTCTCACAGACGGATATTACTGTAAGGCTAAGGTTCCTGTCTCCATCCGGTGTATGGATATTACTTGAAACAAGTAAGTTTTCTTGTGTTATATATCTTACTTTTAAAATATTTAATTATTTATAGATGGCTACTAGTGGAGGGGTACCTCACGTGTCTCAGAGAAGCATAAAGATGGTGCAGTTGACTTTTGGGCAGCTCGATGAGAGCGACGATAACTCTAATTCAGAGGGTTCTTATGTTCCTGAAGAAGATCACGTATTAGATTCAGACCACTAGAATTTCGGGAATAGATTTTGAGCATATCAGAGAGTGAAGAGGGTAGTGTTGACTCTATTTGGAATAGGAAAAGTGATGACACCGAAATTGACAGAATTTATCATGGCAAGATGAACTGTTCCTTATAATACCACAAAATCTGGTGCAGATCCTAAAGGTTTGACGTGTAGCAACTACTCAGGTATTCGAACAACAAGGAGACGGCCACTTGCAATATTTTAGTTTATAATATCACATCAGCTCAGATTATAGCTAACATCGAACCTTTGGCTCTCACTGGTTTATCAACAGTAACTACTATGAATTTAAGACATGAACGTGAATGTGCGTCTTATCTGTCTCACTTAAAACTACAAATCCCGGAGCATCCTACCACAGCAGGACACCCATTAAGTTTTATAACCTGTTTAAAGGAAATATGTAATTTTCATGATTATTACATATATACAGACGGTTCGCGTTACCAATTTGAAGATAATATATCTCTAGTAGGATGTGCTTTTGTTGTTTATGAAAACCAAACGGAACTAACTCACTTCATGTTTAAATTGTCACCTGAATGTTCTGTATTCCAGTCGGACCTCTTAACAATTAAAGAAGCTATAAACTGGTGTACTGTTAATGGGAACAGTGATTCACAATCAGCGCTACTCGCTATTAATGATAAATACAATTGAAATTCATTAGCACATGAAATCAGAACCTTGCTTTAAAACCATCCAGGACATATTTGCATGGGACGGCTTAGAGGACAGAGTGGAATTTTAGGTAACGAGAGAGCTGATTGCTGCAGAATCCAATCTTCCTGTGACATACTCTTAATGTCCTATTTCTACTGTAAGGAGAATAATACATCAACATATTCTTGAAGAATGGAACCAACAATGGCTAACAACTTCAAATGGAAGTTTAACAAAAACATTATTTTTCCCTAATGTATATGACAGAGGAAAATGTGGAACTCTTGTACCAAATTTTGTTTTGACACAATTTTTAAGTGGACATGGTAAATTTGGTGAATACTTATCACGCTTTCACTTAACATCCAACCCCGAGTGCATGTGTGGTGAAGAATTTCAAACTGCGGTTCATCTCCTTTTCTGTTGTCCCATTTTCTGGAGAGAAAGACAAGAATTAATATTCAAGCTAGACTCTCTAGGAACTGAATTTTCTGCTCCACTCACATCTTTGCTAATGAAGCGACAACAGTATAAGTACCTCATGATGTTTATAAACTCAGTGTTTAAACGTATGAAATAGTTTAAAATAATATGTATCAGATTATAACATATTTCCTTCCTGCTAGTATTTAAAATATTTTTGTTAAAATTGTGTATTTTTATGTATCAACTCTAACCCTAATATACCACTGTGTAAAATGGGGTTCATAAATATGGATAAATAAAAAAATATATCACTGACCTATGTTATACGGGGTGCTCATTTTTATTCATTATTTTCCGTCCTACGTTTGGGCAAGAATGACGTCATATTTAACTGGTGAGTCTATCTTGAAATCATAGTGCCCTCTACGGAGAAGTGGCAATCTTTACGAAAGAGTAAGCAAGTTACATCCCTCTGAGTGTGGTTGTTCTGCTAACTAATACAACCAGCTTCCCCTGAATATGAACAAGACATCGCTTCTTCCTGGTTGAATGCTACTTTCGTACCGGCATTAAAACTCGTGTGACATATAAATGTAATTTAAACCGCGCATAGAGCGGTTTATAAAACGCTATCCAGCATTCAGACAAGACCCTCAGTGTAATGTTATCAAAAGTTGTCCAGGTAACGTCAAATTGACATGCTTTTGTTTGCAACATGAACGTCTTATGTTTTACAGTATACGATATAAATTTTTGTCATTCTCACGCTTAATTAAAATGTCTATCAATGTTGGTATCCTTATGTCTTTTAAAACCAATAGGTGCATCAAACATTTCCAAAAAGAGAGAGACTGGGCGCTAGAAAGTGTCTGGTCCTAATCTGGAAGCAATAAATAATGTTATGACAGAAAGACCTCAAGCATACCTTCTCGCATTAGACACTGTTTAAGGGGAAGAGAGAAAGGAAATATAAGAAAATGAAAACATAAGACTACGTACTAGAGATATTTTCTCGTTTAGACTTGGATAAAAGCTTTGTACATATTGTAACACTAATTTATTTTTCATTTCTAGAACATGTTCTGCTAATTTTGTGGTTTGTAATGAAGTTACATTGTGAGGAAGCTGTGGGTGATAGAAAACAATTGAGATCAAATTGAAATATTTCTATTTTATGCGACAGGTTTACAATATGCATAATATGTCAACTATAACGGAAAAACAGATGTTCATTGTGAAGTAAGTGTTCATTGACTTATCATTTCGTATATTCTTATTCGTATACTTTTATTGCTGTATAATTAGCTCTGCAGTGCACTGCAGTATATAAAGTTTTTTTATAAACAGTTATATCTTCGCACCAGGCGAAATTACGCAACTTTATATTACGCGGGCAAGCCCACCTGTCATATAGTATTGTGACTTTGTGGGTTCGTGAAATTAAAAGTCCAATTGTACAAACTCAAAGTGTTCTTTATTTCCGCCGAATTACAGTTGAAGCACTTGCCGATTGCATAGAATTACTTAGCGCACACAATTACAATTCACCAGTTCGTCTGTCACAGATCCATTGCACGCTCACAGTTAAGTAAATCCGCTCTGATACATGTACACCGTCTTCCAGTCCGTTCGCTAAACACGGCGCTCCTCACGGCCGCTCGCCAAGAACTGAACTGTCCTCCAGAGGTCCAGAGGTAGTCCTAGTCGGGCGGGGCTATCCCCGTCCGGGTGTCATATGCCGCAGTACCTAGCCGCTTTGCGGCTTAACCTGCGAAATGAGCTAGTAGATCCATGTTCTGCTGGGTGTTTGGAATTGTTGAATGTTTGAAATTGTTGAAATGTTTGAAATGGGTTGCCCCTCTTGTCGTGGGCAGCTGCACTTAATCGTTCTCCCTTTTTGGGAGACACGATTTAGTTTTTTTTTTTCCTCCGTTTTGGGTACGGGTTGTGTAGAGCTTGGTCCTTCGGCGTAGAAGTTGGTCCTAGAGATCTGGGGTTTTCCTTGGGTTAACCAAGGGGTCCCAAGACGTCTCTCGGCAGTCTGAAGGACGGCAAGCGTCTTTGATCTCTCGGGTCATACCTTCCCAGGGAGTTCACTAAAGGGTTGGGGTGCATTTGGAGTTTGTCGTACATTGATCGTGCCCTCTCGCGAATGACATCGACAATGTACGGGATCTGGGAGTGCTCATGTAGGATATGAGCCGGGAATCTCCAGCCTGTATCGTAGATGATGCGGAGTGCCTTGTTCTGCAGCGTCTGGAGCCCGATGAAAGTGGTATTAGCCACTGTTCCCCAGATCTCACAGTCGTACAGAATCATAGACGGAATGATCGCCCGATACAGCTGGAGTTTGATTCGGATCGGCATGGTTGACCTGAAAATAGGGTATAGGCTCCGGAGTGCGACGTGCCCCAGCTGGACCATGCCCTTGACGTGCGGAACGTAAGTTAATTTATGGTCCAGCGTCACCCCGAGATACTTCGCCGTTTGCACCCAAGGGATTCGACGGCGCCGTAAAACGAAGTTCTGCTACAACCGGTTGGCTATGGTTTTCGCCAGGAGAATAAACTGTCCTCCAGCCCGACGCGTCGCTTATATAGGACCAACTAGCCAATCTAGAAGGTTCCGGGTTATATGAAATATCCTGGATGTTTCATAACTCAGGGGGAGGGGAAAGAGATGGCACAGTGGCCTGCGAACCCTTCAGTTGGCGCTACAAGATAAATGGGTAGGCGTGGCCGAATGCATGCCTCCTGGCCCTCACTCAACCGTCAGTTGGTCGTGCCTGGGTAACTGTATATTTACCTGCCGGTAGACGGAGATCTCAAAGTTGCTGCCAACACATCAAATACAATCGCAATCCGCTAGGGGAATCATATATAAACTCGCTTCATCATTGATGCTATTGATGACGTCAAATTTGCGCAGTAAAATCACAGATAAAAATGAACACTGTGTATAATTAATGTGGAAATCCGGGTTCAACTTCAAGATGTACTGGAAAAATAAAGGGAATTGAAACACTTTTTAATATTAGCAACATGTCCAATTGCACAATTAGTATTTGCATCAATAAATAATTCATCTGTTTGTATATTTTGTTAAGGATTCATTTTTAGGATAGAATTTGTGAGGTATTACGTCATTTCTTATTGGTGTTGTAGGCATTAGTGACCTGTTTTATCATTGTTGTAAGGGCAGTTGACAAATGAATCGTAAATATAGCGTGCCCAACCAAGTACTTGTTAAAAATGACATACTTAAAAATCAAATATTGAATGAAAAAAGTACATAGAATAATGTGAATTAACCACAGCTGTATATTCCATATTTATTATTTTAAAAGGAAAATACGAAAGCGTTTCCGAAAGGTTTTACTAAAACGAACAATATGTACCTGGTGCTAAACAGTCCCGCATGTTTGCCAACTGCTGCTGCAATATTGTACCTATCGAACTGTTGTCCCCTTGCAATTTTGTGCCCGGTACACAGTGCTGTACAACAGAAGGCTGTGGAAATGACGGCGCTCCTTTCCAAAGTTAAGCTGCCGTAAGCCTTCGAAATTGCCAGCGGCTTCGGCTGCTCTCGAAATGAGGGCCAACGGGTCGTTTATTGCTGGAATTCAGGTGATTATCGGAACTGTTTGTTAAATTCTAACAATATAAGAAGTTTGCATTTTTATGTGAAGTGAAAATCTATATCATGGCCAAAATTCCGAACAAACGTTACTGATATAACCTCTGACTAACTCTAAAAAACACTTGGATATGGCTTTAAAGTTCGGTGGAGGAACCGAGAAACTCGACAAGTAAAATAAAATAAAATATACAAATACATAATATTGTTTAAAGTGTAGAGAGCCAAAGTGAAAAATTCAATACCACAGCCAGGATTTTAGTCACGGATCTCGCAGTCTCCATCCGGTTGCTCTTAACTATTGAGCAACCATGACAACATGCCAGTAGGGTATTAGATTTTTCAGTCTGACTCTATCCAAACTTTAGCTAGTGTGGAACAATGACTAAATTTACAAGGGTGAATTTTCCTAGTTATTTCTAAATAGAAATATCGCGAAGGAAGATGGACGCGTAAGCACACGCGCTCGCGACCGAATATGATTGACGCGCAAATGTATAGAATTAGGATCGGCGCTTTTAACGCATTTAGAACGAGCCAGAAAACTCAGCAGGGATCTTCTGGTATATGTTTAATAAGTGTATGGTGCATCTTAGTGTAATGGGCTTTGTTAATTATTGCCGGAGTGGAACTAAACCCCGGACCGACAATGGAGCAACTAGTCGCGATGTTAAAAATATCACAAAAGAAATAAAAGAAGTGAAGGAGATGGAAAATATAATTAACAAGAAGATTGGCGAACAGTTTAACGGGATGTTAACAGCATTAGAGAAATTTGATGAGGAAGTAAAGGAAGAAATATAAGAATGAAAAGACCAATAGCATAACCTAATGGGGCAGCACAATTAGAACTAGGCAGGCATTCTACTAAAATTAAAATCTTGTCAAGGGCAATGAAATATTTATACAGAATCACTAACTTGGAAGATGGCAATATAATTAAAGAATGTTTTCATATTCAAAAGAGAAGTAACTGGGGTGGGTCTTGGGCACATAAAATGTATGACATGTTGAATCAGATAGGTATGGGTCATTCTTGGATAAATGCAGAGTACGGGTATAGAGGTTTCTGGAAAGAAGTTAAGCTAAGATTAGAAGATATTGACAGAAAACACATTTTTGCATATACAAGTGACAAAAGCTGACTGAGATTATATAGAGAAATAAAAACAACCTGGGGGAAGGAAGGATATACAGATATATGTAGTAAGTTAGGGCGAGAAGGTTTTGCTTGGGCGAGAACAGGAGTGAGAAACTTGAAAGGTATAGGTCAAGATAGGGAGCTAGATAAATGTCCATTGTGTGGAGAAGAGAATGCAGGCTAACATTGTATATTAAATTGTAGTCAAACAAAGATATGGAGAGAGCAGGCTTGGCTACGTAAATGGGACAGTTTGGGGGGTGAAGTAGTAATTAGAAAAATGTCAGTAAAAGGAGAAAAGAACAGTAGCAATATAGGGAATTATTTAGGGAAAGTTAAAGAGAGATGGCTAAGAACAATTAAGGGAAAAATGTAGAGTGGAGTAGGTGAAATGGCAAAAAGTGTAAAAAGGAGCAGAGTGCCTCCAATACACAAAAACCTAGGGTTAGGTGTATGAGAACTGAATTACTATTCAATGGTGGGCAAAATGATAACATGATAGAAATAGAAATATAAAGTATCAAAGTAACCTACACTCATATGTTTTATTTTTCTTCTGTTTGCAGGTAGGTGACTGTCAGAATCAGAGATAACTATATCCAGCGGCAGGTAAGTTAAACCTGACTTCAGTTTTAAATGAAGCTTTTGCTGAAATGTTTCTCAAAAATTCAGGCATATAGATTTCACTAATTTAAACGACGTTTCCAAACACCATAAGTAACGTATTCTGCAAGCAGTTTTACTTTCGGAATTCTCTATATCTTAACAAAAGTTCGGTTTCATAAAGGTATGTTATGTTTATACGAGGCATGTTTTTAAGTCAGTACCGTTTTGCGATTCCGCCGCCGCAGCGCTTCGGTCGGCGTTCCGCGCAGTGCGCTGGTTAGCTACATCTCTTGTCTACGCACTGACGCCATTACAGTCTGATTCTTCATTGTATACGTTGATTACTGAGTGTTTAAGATGCCTCCGACAATCCTGAGTCCCGCCGATTGTGAAGTACGTGCTGTTATACGATTTCTTAGTGCTAAAGGCGTAAAACCGAACGATATTCATCCTGAGATATGTGAAGTTTACGGATAAAACTTTATGTATGATGTAATGGTAAGGAAATTGGCGAGAGCATTTAAATATGGCCGCACAAATGTGCATGATGAAGAACGGAGTGGGCGTCCTTCAGTCGTTACTGAAGATTTGGTGCAGAAAGTGGACGAAAAGTTGAGAGAAAACAGACGCTTTACAATTTCATCATTGTGCGACAATTTTCCTCAATATTGTCGTAGTGATTTGTATCGCATTGTGACCGAGAACTTGAAGTACCGGAAATTGTATGCACGTTGGGTTCCGAAAATGTTGATGGATTTGCACAAAACCCAACGTTTAGGCAGTGCATTGACTTTCCTTGAGCGGTACCACAGTGCAGGTTAAGATTTTTTTATACCAAATGTTACTGGTGACGAAATATGGGTGGCCTACATCACACCAGAATCGAAACAGGAATCCATGGAATGGCGACATTCATCATCACCCACAAAAGTGAAATTTAAGCAAACAATTTCTGCCCGGAAAACCATCTGCACAGTTTTTTGGGACAGAAAAGGAGTATTGCTAGTGGAGTAATGAGACAATCAATGCAGCGTCTTATTGTGAGACATTGAACAATCTGCCCCGTGCAATCCAGAACAAAAGACGTGGCAAGTTGAGTAAGGGTATCGTTTTGCTTCATGCCAATGCCCGTCCACATGTGGCTAATCGGACCAAAGATCTCATCAAATTTTATCAATGGGAAACTATAGACCATCCATCCTCCATACGCCCTGATCTGGCGCCCAGCGACTACCATATTTTCCTGCACTTGAAGAAACATCTGAGTGGTCAGCTTCTTCAAGACGATAGCGAAGTCAAAACAGTTGTGATACAGTGGTTAACACGTCAGGCGGCAGAATTTTATGAGGAGGGTATTCAAAAACTGGTGCCACGTTATAAGTGCCTCAATATTCATGGAAGTTATTTATAAAAGTAGATTAAGGTACAGGTTTTTATGTAAAAATAAAATTATTGTGATATCTATGCACGTGTTTTTTAATTCCAAAGCGGTACAGAATTAAAAAACATGCCTTGTATAATATACGTTTTCTATAAATGACTTCTTTCAGCTGTTTGGGCAGTTCTTGAACTACCTCTTAGGTTGTTTCTGCGACAGTAATATTATCTTCTGTCACAAGTAGCTGTTTAATATGAGATTTGCTGTAAATATGGTATGTTCTTATTGAATGTTCAAGCACTTACCAAAGGTTGAAATCCGGTGATTGTGCATGTGTTTTAATGGGCGTGGTACAGACGCCAGCAAATGTTTTCCAATACGAGCAAGACTGGGTACGTGAGGGAGGCAAGTTTCTTTTCAATTAGTTGCGCCTGGACGATTCAGTTTCCTTATACCTGACCAGCGAGTTCGGCGCACAGAAATTATAAGCTTCAACGCAAAATAAAAGCAATTTTGCTATATGAAACGTATGTGGTTTTATATAACTCTAGTATCAACTTAGGTATTTATCGATCAGTTTTTTAATAACGTTATTTGCTCTCTCTCTCTCTCTCTCTCTCTCTCTCTCTCTCTCTCTCTCTCTCTCTCTCTCTCTCTCTCTCTCTCTCTCTCGCACACCACACCTCAACCATTTTAATCTCCCTTCCTCGTTTTAAATGGCTTTCCTATACGATTACGAATTCAATTACAGCTACTTAAAGGACATTCCAGGGAGAATTGGTGTTCACAATCCTCCCAAAAGAAACACAATACTGGGACTGGTAAACAAATTGGGAATAACTGGATCTCTGTTGAGTGAAAAAGACAAGCGTCGTTCATCTAGGATTCCCACGTTTGTTGTCGACGCAAGAGCACAACTGGAGTAGCCACCTAAAAAATCATTAAGGCGTTTGTTGCAGGAGATAGGCTAGACCTAGTCAATGTGTCAGAGATCTGCGAAAAGTGCAGGCCTAAAGACATATAGGGTTACGATTGCTAATCAGCTACAGGAACCAGATAAAGATAAAAGATTCAATTATTGTGTTTGATTGTGCAAAATCCTGCCATATTATCCACCACATACTTCACAGATGAAACACGGTGCCACTTATCGGGCTATTCACGGAACTCATGCCATTGGGCCATCGAAAATCCACATGTCATCCATGAAGCACCTATGACCTGGGTAAAATCGGAGTTTGGTGCGCAATATCCGCAAAGAGAATAGTGGGACCAATTGTTTTAACCAGACTGTTAACACTACGGAGTTCCGACTGACTTTTATGGAGTTTGTTGAGCAACTGGACAATGTAGAGCTGAGTCAAGGATATTTTCAGCAAGATGGCGCTATATTCCATTCATAAAATGAATCAATGGAACTAATAGGAAGTTTCTTTGACGACTGGATAATTTCTAGGGACCTGTGGCCTCAGAGACCTCCGGATCTGATATCGCTGGACTTCTTTCTATGGGATTACATAAAAGACAGAGTTTACGACACACGTGCCCAGGCATTAGACCATCTGAAGCACAACATCACACAAGAGATTCAAGGTATTGACTACAGTGTCCTCCAATGAATTTCCAGCAATATGGAACGACGTATTGAGTTATGCCTTATGCAGGGTGGAGGACATTTTCATCATTTGCTATAGAGGTACATATTCTGCCAAAAATTGCTTTACAGTTTATGTATAATAAGTTGGTGCTTGTACAATTCGTTTTGAATAAATTAATGAAAGAAATATACCAGTTCTATATACATTATTCTGTATAAAACTAAAGTATTTCCTTTACGAATATTTATGCCATATGGCTATGTTTTATTGTAATGCAATGGCAATGGAAAAAACAATCGACCGTATGCAGAAGTCAGAGCATTTAAGAGATCTTCGTTGTGTGTCACTTTCAAATGTCATTCCCTTTGAATGGTCAGGAAAGAGAGAAAATAAATAAAGAGAAAGCTAGAGGGGACTGATTTCCTAATAGATACGTTTGAAAATTTAGACCAGTTACAAGAAAATTTCGAAATTATTTAATTCTATAAGTAAGTAACCTTTACTTCCATTTCAATTACAAATTATTATACTTATTGCTAAACTGAGTTGCTGGTTACCCTTGGACCCAATACCCTCAAACTCCGAGGTTGTCCCTATTGGCAACTTATATAAAATAACTTTATCTTCATTTTCGTCATATTTACTTATCTTTCTCAACCATTTGACTCTTACATTGCCCAAAAAGTTCCCAATTTCAATTAAATTTATCCTAGTTTTTACAACCATTAACTTCATTGATGGATAGAGTCAACATGAAAAATTCAATGCCATGGCCGGGATTTGAACCACGGATCTCCTGGTTTCCGTCCAGTCGCTCTTAACCTTTGAGCTACCATGGCCAACCTGCCGTCCAGACATTAAATTCTCCATTTGACTCGTATATTTCCCCGGTAGACCACTAGGGGCTCTCGTATCCGAGATACACCGTTTGTGGCGACTTAATATCGTAAGTACTTGGGGCCGAGGCTTCATCATTTAACTCTTATTATTTTAGTTAATCGATGGAAATTAATCATTTCTTCTAGCTGTATATAGACTAAGGTTTTTGATGGATATATACCAGTCAAATGGAGAATTTAATGTCACGACGGCACGTTGACCATGGTAGCTCAAAGGTTAAGAGCGACTGGACGGAAACCAGGAGATCCGTGGTTCAAATCCCGGCCATGGCATTGAATTTTTCATGTTGACTCTATCCATAAAAAACCTTAGCCTATAAACGGCTAGTGTGGAGAAATGATTAATTTCCATCAATTAGCTAGAACTTTATCTTGGAAACGTAGAGTCAGACTCAAAAATTCAATGCCATAGCCGGGATTTGAACCACGGATCTTCTGGTTTCCTTCCAGACGCTCTACCATTGAGCTACTATGGCCAACGTGCCGACATGACATTAAATTCCCCAGCTGACTCGTGTTTTTCCCG
>CM060955.1:5663624-5671124 GCA_030765055.1 Mantis religiosa | reverse complement strand
AATTACTACACACTTTTGGAGCTGGTTACTATAGAAACAGTACATGTTGCTATATTGCTAATGTATAGGAAAGTACTGTGCTATATTAACTCTTCCATGGTAACCAAGTTGAGAATTACTACAAACTTTTGCACCTGGTTGCTATAGAAACAGTACATGTTGCTATATTGCTAATGTACAGGAAAATACTGTACTATATTAACTGTTTCCATGGTAACCAAGTTGAGAATGACTAGACACTTTTGGACCTGGTTACTATAGAAACAGTACATGTTGTTATGTTGCTAATGTACAGGAAAGTGCTGTACTATATTTACTGTTTCCATGGTAACCAAGTTGAGAATTACTACACACTTTTGGACCTGGTTACTATAGAAACAGTACATGTTGTTATATTGCTAAAGTACAGGAAAGTACTCTACTGTATTAACGGTTTCTATGTTAACCAAGTTCAGAATTACTACACAGCTTTGCACCTCGTTACTTTGGAAACAGTACATGCTGTTATATTGCTAATGTGGAGGAAAATAATGTGGTTGACTGTTTCTTCGGTAATCAAGTTGATAATTATTACAGAATTTTTGACTTGTTTAGTATTAAAATAGCTCAACTTATGCTGCTAATAGACAGGGAGCAGTTGTTAAATATTGAATAAAAGATCAGGTAGCGAATTCCTTCTCTCCTAAATGTAAGGGACAACTAAATAAAGATTATTTCCAGTTGAAAATAATGTCGCACATTTAGTGTAGGTTACAATAGCAACAGTGTATGTTATGTGTCGTGCAAAAGGAAGTGTACTGTTTCGCAGCTATTGAATGGCTACACACCACTTTAGGTCTGGACAAAGACGTCCCATTTCCGTGGCTACCCCAGTGTAACTTGTCAGGCTTCGGATATCGTTCTTCCTGCACATAACTCACTTCCGTCTCTTTATTTATATTTCTACAAGTTTGCGGCAGTGGAGGGGAAGGACGTATCTGTGGCAATAATTTTCTCTCGTCCCCTCTCGAACTTTACGAACTCTACCTCGCCACTTGACTTCCAGAAACTTCCCTTCATTATCATGACGATAAAGTTCGATGGGTCTTATTTCAAGATCATAGCGGTCGGCTCTCTCCCTCCCTCAAAGAAAGGGATTTTCTTGAGAGGGCGTTACCCGCCTCTCCCGATATTTACTCTCTACCCCTTGATGTGCTGGATAATAGACTCATTTCGACGTAGTTCAGCTGTTTGTGTGAATTCTCTAACTTTAAGGATATTGTTTTAGGCTCAGAGATTATCATATCGCTCCGTGTTCTAAACATTTGATATGTTAATGCGTCCTCTGCCACTTGACTGGCGGGAACAAAAATCGGAACTAAAAAAATATTCAAACTAATTACAAATTGCTTACTTTTGTTCTGTCAAAAGTGTTCTAACAAAATAATAACTACCCTGACAGAGATTTGAACTGGGAGCCTCTTGAACGTAATGCAGACACGCTACCAACCTGGCTACAGAGGCGGACGTTTGGGATGTGATTGTGATGTATTAGGTATAAAGGTGGGTCTCTCTGAAGGCGTGGTAAAACTGACTACTTGTTTTACTATCCGCAATCAAGCAGTAGTAATAGTTATTGCAGTGAAAAGGGCGTGTGTGACGTCAGGGGATCAGCAGCCATACAAATGTTAGGTAGTCCGACTTTCCTGAGCTTCATTGGAGGGTGAGGGATATGAATTTGATACCTGAGCGACCCTTGTTTGGTCCTGCTGACCCTAAGATGCGCATTGGCACGGATAGTTGTAATTTGCATTGGTTACATATAAATTTTATAAGCAAAGAGAAGCTTTCACTGCTAATTACAGACACATTCATATGCAAAAATTCCTGTTAAAGCATGTAGAATGTCCTTTCTCTTTTCCACATGCTGTATTATCAATAAAATCACATAAACATAAAGCAAATTGAAATAACAAACAGAATATATTGATATCCTGGATTAATTATACTAAAATACTCTCCACAGGAACAATAAGTATAACAATGCTGTTGATGATGGTGACGATGTATAAGCTTAACAAACAAAGTAAACTAAACAAAATTACCAATAACACATGATATGCACCATAGCATGGATACCCTTTGGGAGTAGCATACCCTACAAAAATGGTTATATAGAGATTAAGTTTTAGAGTTATGCATACTCTCTTGGCACATGGAAACAGTTTATATAGTACAGTACTTTCCTGTACACTAGAAATATAACAACATTTATTGTTTGTATAGTAACCAGGTCCAAAAGTATGTAGTAATTCTCAACTTGGCTACCCTGGAAACACTTATTATATTACATTACTTTCCTGTACATTAGCAATATAATAACATGTACTGTTTCCATAGTAACCACATTCAAAAGTGTGTAGTGCTTCTCAAATTGACTACCTTGGAAACAGTTCATACAATACAATACTTCCCTGTACATTTGCAATATAACAACATTTACCGTTTCTATAGTAACCAGGTCCAAAATTCTGTAGTAATTCTCAACTTGTTTACCATGGAAACAGTTAATATAATGCAGTACTCCCCTGTACATTAGCAATATAACAACATGTACTGTTTCTATAGTAACCAGGTCCAAAAGTGTGTAGTAATTCTCAACTTGATTACCATGGAAACAGTTAATATAGTACAGTACTTTCCTGTACCTTAGCATTATAATAGTATGTACTGTTTCTATAGTAACCAGGTCCAAAATTCTGTAGTAATTCTCAACTTGATTACCATGGAAACAGTTAATATAGTACAGCACTTTCCTGTACATTAGCAATATAACAACATGTACTGTTTCTATAGTAACCAGGTCCAAAAGTGTGTAGTAATTCTCAACTTGATTACCATGGAAACAGTTAATATAGTACAGTACTTTCCTGTACCTTAGCATTATAATAGTATGTACTGTTTCTATAATAACCAGATCCAAAAGTGTGTAGTAATTCTCAACGTGGTTACCATGGAAACAGTTGATATAGTACAGTACTTTCCAGTAAATTAGCAATATAACAACATTTACTGTTTCTTTAGTAACCAGGTCCAAAGGTGTGTAGTAATTCTCAACTTGGTTACCATGGAAACAGTTAATATAGTACAGTACTTTCCTGTACCTTAACATTATAATAGGATGTACTGTTTCTATAATAACCAGATCCAAAAGCGTGAAGTAATTCTCAACTTGGTTAGCACGGAAACAGTTAATATAGTACAGTACTTTCCAGTAAATTAGCAATATAACAACATGTACTGTTTCTATAGTAACCAGATCCAAAAGTGTGTAGTAATTCTCAACTTGGTTACCATGGAAACAGTTGATATAGTGCAGTACTTTCTAGTAAATTAGCAATATAACAACATTTACTGTTTCTTTGGTAACCAGGTCCAAAGGTGTGTAGTAATTCTCAACTTGGTTACCATGGAAACAGTTAATATAATACAGTAATTTCCTGTTTGACTTGCGGGGAAACGTACAAGCGCCTCAGACTCATTTTCGGCCCATCTATATTGAACAAAATATTCTTTCTTTCACTTCATAACTTGTGATACTTAATAAAAGCCCAGCCATCTACCCTACGTCTATTTACTGTAAGTCCCTCATAAAGCCAGTAGAGGCCAGAGCTGCGGAATTGCAAAGTGTAGAAGGCTCCTTCTCCTAGAGACACTCCGTATGGGAGGCGATCCGTCCCCTTCGGCTGCCGTGGTGAGGGCGCTGCGGATCCCTAGCATTCGTGGTAAAGTCTGTTTAGTTAGCGCAAGTGCAGTTCGGAGTCAAAGGAACCTGAGCCTCCCGCCCACTAATGACCGTCATAATTCTATCTCCACACTTCAGAAATGGAACACTGTCGTTGAGGACCAAAAGCAACCCTGATTTTCTCGAAGTGACAGTCGCATGTTTATTCCACGTGGAGTCTCAGTTGCCAAAGTTCCAACTTCCAGTTGATCTGTTTCATTATGTGCGGCAATTCGTTGTGTGTCACGATGTGGAGATCGTGGGAGGGAAATGCAGTGGTAAATGAAGTAGTAGATAACTTTCAGTCAAGTGAAAATAAAAGTGATGACAATAGTTTGAATAACTGGGCCGAGCTATATTACTGGAAAAGCCTATAAAAAGTTATAACGGGAACTGTTTCTAAGCAAATTCAAGCGCTTGTTTTGAACACATAAATATGTGCTGAAAAATAATCTTGGTAAGGGGTCATGCAATGAGCCTGAGGATAAATTCTGGGTATTCACAGAAATCAGTAAGTAACATTGTGACAAAAGGAATACCAAAGACGCCGATCAAGTTTGAAAACAAAAGAAAACGTTTCTCTAAAGTAGATAATTTCATATGCGATTTAATTCGTCGAGAAATTTATGGATTCTATGCAAACGGGACAGCGATCACCTCAGACGAATTGGTTGCACATTTGCCAGAAATTTGTGATTTTCCTTATGGGTACTGCACTTTGCGCGGTCTCCTAAAGGAGCTGGGTTTCAAATACTGCACTTTGAATAATTTAAGGGTTATTATGGAATCCAGTAGAATTGTAGCTTGGTGATGTATATAGTCAAAACTAAGAAAGTTTTGCAGTAATGGACATAAGATAATTTATTTAGACGAAACCTCGTACGATACCCATGACGTAACGAGAAAGGTGGCAACCTTGTGGAAAGGTCTGCGAGGAGGAGGGCCGTGGTTGTAAAACGATTATAAGGGTTCGTCAAATGCAGCGGCCGACTGCACAGAAGTTAACTGAACAGACTTTACCTCTTACGTTACCAGGGGAACCTCGGGCGCAATTGCCGAGCCCTCCCGTCCGGGTGTTGTTCGGATTGAGTTGGACTCAAGGGGGCAGTGTGTTCCCGACATCCGTTGGAGATCGGGTACCTACGGCTACTCCTCGGGCGCCCGGAGGGGGTACCTGTTTCCTTCACAAATCTCGGTTACTGGCCTGCATAGCTATTAGGTGTGCTAGTTCACCTGGCGGCCCCACCGCCGTTATTGGGTAGTCTTCTCTGCGCGGTTGACGCACAATAAGTGGCGTATCCACTTTCAACCATCTTGACGTTATTGTCTTTGGGGTCGGAGCGGCTTTTTAGGAAGCCAGGTATTGCCATAGGAAAGAGCCCCGGAGTTTTCCATCGCTCCTGAGTTGAATGATGCCAGGGTCTTCGGACATGGGCAGATTCTCTGCAGATCAATCTCCTTGGACAAGGATGACTCTTCAAGGAGACCTTTCTCTCTCGCTCTTTCTCTGTGTTTGTATATTCCTGTACATTAGCAATATAACAATATGTATTTTCTTCTATAGTAAACAGGTTCGAAAAAGTGAAGTTATTCTCAACTTGGTCACCATGGAAGTATTTAATATAGTGCGTTTTTCCTTTCTCTATTGTTTTGAAGATTGGTTAGGATATGCATATATATGTATTAGCTTTTAGCCATAAGGAAACATTCATATTCAAAAGTTGGTAGTTTTTCAAAGTTACGCTTCGGGTACAATTACGTATGTGTGGTCGATCATACATTGTTATACTTGCCTTAGGGCTTAGAGTAGTTTTATGAAATCAAAACCAGTACTGTTGTTGATTGTGGTCCCATGTAGCGTGTACAGATATATCCGGATCGATGGAGTTAACATTTCGTAGACCTCCCATGGTGTCAGAAAGCTCGCCATTGTTCAAATATGTATGATCTCTGGTTACCTACTGGTAATTTTCGCAAGGAACGGAGCCGGCAACTCCATTATTATTAGCATAGGAGGCCATGGATTTGTGTTTGAAATACGTTTCGTAAACAGCTCCAGCCAACTTGCTCCTCTTGTTTGATTTACTGCAGGGGGCTTTGCTGCGCTGCTATTTGTTTTGGGTTATGCAAAGGAAATAATCAAAGTAGCTATTGCGTTTTGCCCACTAGGGCGGTGCAATGATGTGTTGCACTCACATGATCTTCTACACACACACTCATTTGTCTGCCTTACTGTAATCGAGGTAAACATTTGTCTTTACATTCTCCATTGTGCTACTTGAGGAAAGTGTAAGTAGTGCAATGGCAAGAAAATAAAAATGAATGTATCGGAAATATTTCATTCTACACAACAAATACGTCACTGGAAATTAATTGTTCTTTCACACTAGCCATGTGTAGGACGCACTGTGAAAGAGTAGAGCCAGAGTGAAAAATTCAATTGCCATAGTCGGGACTTGAACCATGGATCTTCTGGTCTCCGTCCAGCCACTCTAACCATTTCAGCTACTATGGCCAACGTGCCAACATGACATTAAATTCTCCAACTGACTCGTGTACCTACAGCATAGTAAGTCGTCATTAAGGTAGTTGTCTCATGTGTTTATGAGAACTCCTAGTGGTTTACCGGGAAAAACACGAGTCAATTGGGTCAAAGAAATGTAACTACTTACAGATGTATTATTTTATCTTGACAGCAGTCCTGCGCGGTAGGGATGAGTAGCAACTGTAGTGGGGATAGTGGACCTATAGCCACAATGCGTCACACGCGTAAGATTACGAGGGGGGAGGGCGCTGCATAAGGTGTCTAAAAACAAATTTCATTTTCGAAGCCAGTTTTTTAGTTGTAATTCTAGGTATGGTAGTAATCTCCGCGCTTTTGTTGGATCTTAAATAGTTCATAGGCATTTGGAACAAAACCCTGTTCTCCTCCAGTAGGCATGATAAACAACTGTCGGCCTTTCAATATCGCTGCAGAGTCCCTGTAACGAATTTCACTCCAGGCATATGGTCCAGTACGTGCTGTATTTATATAAGTTTCATCCATATAAACTATATAAACTTCACTTCGATATCTCCGAATATTTCGTAAATACTTAAGCCTTTCTGCACGTATGGTGCGATATTGGATTAAAATTTTTCTGTCACGCTTAGTGCTTTTTTCCCCAAATAATCCTAGCTTCTAAAGAACTCTTCTTAATGTTCAGACACTGCCTTGGAAGTCAGTAGAATTTTTAGCTTAATAAGCACTTTCTTCAAAGTTGTTCTTTGTTTATCTGTGCCTTAAAAATTATTCATAGTTAGCCCAACTACTTCTGAATTAAAACATCCTAATTAGATTTTGTGCATGTTCTTAATCTTTGTTTACTAGGTATAGAGAAGGACGCTGTTGCACTAGCACCAATGGATTTTCTTTCCTTAATAACTTACCTAAACTGCTTCCAGACACAACTGTTGCCTCAGATATCCTTCCCCAAATTTTTATAGCTGACCCAGACCATTGTTTCCATTTTATAAATCTATGGATATTGGTTATTACTTCTCGTGTTTTTAAATGTAGCACTTTATTTCCTAATGTGCTGCTAGGAGGCGTCATTTATAAATGCTCTCTTGGAACCAGGAGACAAGCACATTTTGAAACAAGCTGTAGTATTACCGAGTAGCTCTGCACGTGTTTAGTTGCTCGTAACTGGTACGCAACTGACCTGCCCTCCCCTCCAGTTGCAACCGTTCTGAAG
>CM060955.1:5626124-5658624 GCA_030765055.1 Mantis religiosa | reverse complement strand
TTGATCTACAGATCAGGATGATTAAGGCGGTTTGGTCTGTGGCCTGCATTTGGGAGGCCCAGGTTCGATTCCCGTGACGTACCTACCTGACCAAGGCTATTTTCGGGGTTTTCCTGGTTCGCTAGGCGAATATTGGGTTGGTTAATTGCATCCCCCGAATTTCCTGTCCTATTTCATTTCCATTATCATTTTACATCATCTCTCATCTGGTGGTATCTTTCAGTAGTACCGTTTCCAGTGAATGACTTAACGCATACTTTAAGCATGGTCTCACTGACCCGACTTATTTGAAAATCAATAAGGATAAGGAAGCCCTTAATTAAAAACAGGGCCAAATATGTCGGTTAAGGAAACAGGCGCAACAATTTTCACAGTTGGTTGTTTTCAACTAATACTTTATACTGCCAAGATTCTAAATATAACATTGTACCTTTTTTCTTTGCCTTAGAAACTGTTAAATATTAGGTTTAGTACATTCGAATTAAATGTCTTTGCCTCTGAATATATGTGGTTATTTCTTTAAATACACTGATGGTCATTACGGTACCTTTTTATGTTCTAAGTGTCATAACTCTTCGAAATTTGCCTTAAATGACCCGAGAGAACACAGGGAAAACTTTGAATAAAAATTTAGAAGACGTGTCCAAAACTTACATGCAGAAGCGAATGCATACAGTGTTGACCCAATGTTCCTACCTAAGAAGAGCCGAAGAGACGGTTGTAATGTTGTGTCTCCGAGATCCCAGTCGGAAGTCCACTTCTTGTCCACGATCCTCCCCGACGAAACGTCTGAGCCAGTCCCTCCCGGCGCTGCGTTATTCAACTGTCGAACTTTTTGCTCCCTCTACAGGCAGCACTAGAGCTACCTAGCGCTCAGCGGCAGCACTCGTAGAAAACCCGTAACTAGGCAGCACGGCCGATTATCTAACGAGGTGGAGATGAGCAACAGAGCTCGGATGATGAGAAGAGCTACAGTTACACAAGGTAGATGAATCTTTGGGGGAAGGTGGGTACACAGGGTAGAAGTGTCGACTGGTGCCATGGCGGCGCATGGCAGGATAATATGCTTCCAGTAAAGTTACTTCTTCCTCCGGAAGGTCGGTTGTCGATCTCCTTTCCGCTACTGGGACCATTTCGGTACCGCCAGGCAGGGACCTTTGGGGCTCGGATCGCCTGCCTGGTACCATTAGCGCTCTGCTGCTGGGCTCGTTGCCGTCCTGTTGTTGGGTAACGTGGGGGGGTGCATCCCCTTGAGCAGCCATGGTGCGGGCGCTGCGGGCCCTAGTACTCGTGGTACCTCTGACGTTACCAGAGGAACCTCAGGCCGAACAATCGAGCCCCTCCCTGAATGGAAGTTGTTCGGATTGTGTTGGACTCGAGGGGGCAGTGGTTCCTTATAACCGCGAGAGTATGGGGGTTGAGGGAAGTCATATATTCCCGCGTACCTACCTGCATAGCTAGTAGAAGGTGTGCTAGATCACCAGGTCCCAACCAGGTTGATCGGTAGTCTTCCCCTTTGGGGTTGGCGCGCGTAAGTTTCGCATCCATTTCCAGCTCGTCTTGAGTGCCTAGGACCAGATGTAGGAGGGAGGGCTTGTTAGTCTCTAGTCTTGCCCTATGGAAAGTTCCACGGAGGCGCTGTGCGCCCATTTGGGACATCTCAGTAAACCCCTGGTCATTAGAGGGGGGCCAGTCTCCACCCTGTCCTGGCCTGTCAGTGGAAGTCTCTAACTAAACTAGGGACCTTGCCCTCTTTACTGTCGTGGCTCCTTGGGTCGGCCGTCCCCTGTCTCCTTCACCTCATCCTTCCTCCCGGGAGTGCCCCACTAAGGGATAGGAACAATGGGCCCAGCATGGTGGCCTGCGTACCGAATCCGCTCCCAGTGAATTCCTACTCCTAATCCTTATCTTTATCCTCTTCGCTCGCTGTTATAGCGGTATTTATTTTTGCGCGTTGGTAGTACTGATTAAGTAGCCATCAAAGGAGAATTATGGATGTTAGAACGTCCGTATTTTCTTATTGTACAAGCTTCTGGGGCTATTTCAATGCAAATTTCTCATAAATTTATCTTAAACGAACTCAAAAGATAACAAAATACCAGAAATTCAGCAATGGCATCCCTCGTTTCCGTAAAATAGCTCGATTTGTCACTTAGACAAAACACAATCGTATTACACAGTCAACCGTCTCAGCAGTTAACTTCTTCGTTCCAACAAAACAATACACTATCGTCCTCAGGGTACATTTCTGACGGACATTTACATATAATTCTGAATATTCATTTCATTTATCATAGAACATCTTATTTATACCACTTTTAACCCTCGCATGATATCAGCTCTGCAAAAATATATTATATACCTGGGGTCTTTTTTCACTCCAAAGTGATTCTAACAACTGTGTGGCACTAAAGTGTAAAATATTGCCACAAAAATAATAATGACTTTATTTTGAGCCAAAGAACATCTACTGGCTATGACTGAAATATGAAAACATATGTAAGAAGGCTGTTTAATAAAGAATGACCACAATTTTTTTGGACAACGTACCTTTACTCATCCTCATAATTTTGATAGTCCTTCTCAAAATTGTCTCCCCTGAATACGATGCACATGTCCCAGCGTTTCTGCCAGTCTTCAAAGACATGCTGGAAACCATTTTTGAGAAATCCCTCAAAATCGCATACGCAGCCTTCACCACTGCATCTGATGAGGGATACTGCCTCCCACGAAGGCGTTTCTTCAAGTTGGGGAATAGAAAAAGGTCACATGGGGCTAAATCCGGACTCTAGGGAGGGTGAGGGAAAACTTCACGTTGATTTTTGCAAGATATTGAGCTACAACATTGACATTATGTGGCCACGCATTATCGTGGTGCAGCATCCGGCCTGCTTCACGGAAATGTGGTCTTTGCGCCTGATATGGACTTGCAATGTTTTCAGGACATCCCTTTAGTATTGTCCAGTTACTGATGTGTGTGCATGTACAACATGCTGATAAATCATTCCATGAATATCAAAGAATGAGATGACCACAAATTTCCCTGCAGAAGCAACCATTTTTGCATTTTTGGGGGTTGCTGATGAAGGAGACTTCCACACTGAGCTTTGCTGTTTGCTCTCAGGATCAAAATGATGTAGCCAAGTTTGATCAACAGCCTAGCATCTTCTTCTAACATCAACTTTAACGGCATGTTACCTCCATTGCAACGTTAGGCGATACTGAACATGTCTGTACTTGCCTGGTACTCACAGGCGGGAACCAGGAGTACCAACAATGAATCTACAACGCTGTGTTTGTTTCTTTACCTCACACAACATAATAATACTGTAATTTTTAGTAGGATGTCTATTGTCACTTTATAAAAAGTCCTGATATAAATACATTTCTACTCATTCTCCATTTGAAATGCTGAACACACTTTGCTGAACACTTTTACTCTTGCATGTTCTGTGCAGATAAATTTGTGACACTCAGCATATTGATTCTTCACTTTATTAGCCTTTGACATTGGGCAGGAATCACATCTTCCTCGTTTCAGATGTGGAACATCAGCATCTTGGTCATACTGGTTGCCATTTAGATCCTTGAAATCAGCTTGAGTTATTGCTGAACGAATGACTTGTTTTCTGAACTGGGAGGAAAGAATAAGTCTCTTAATTTGAGATATGACTTTCTCCTTTCCCAGTTCTGAGAGGAATTCTCTTCTAGCATTTTTACCTCTCATATGATGTAAACATTTACAGCACAGGACGTAAGCATTGAGTCATGCTAAGTCAAGAATATCAAGAAATAGAGCAAGTGGCCACCTTCTTGTTCCACGCATCACTGAATACTGCCTAATCTCTGTTTCATATAACTTTGCCCCGCTGACATATATACCTTCCCCCTCACACTAATTGGTCAATGCTTTCGCGCCATACGCCATAGGCGGTGCCTTCCCGTCACATTTAAGCCTGCAGTAAACGTCATAATAATTACCAGGAAGATAGATAAAATGATACTGTCATGAACTCGATCGCGATAGCGCGGCTTGTGTACACAAAGAGCCTGGAGATAAAGAATATGCCGGAAAAAATAATGAAAGCGCGAGATAAAACACCCGCTGGCACCGATAGGGTTGCGCTTCTGGAAGCTGATAAAACATTCGGTTCCTGTTTGGTCCAGCAGTATCTCGAATTTACGAAATAGGTATTTAAGGACGTGACGGCTCACAAAGTGTTAGTGTGAAACAGTGTTGTGAAATGAGAGACAGCCAGCTGTGTTGTTGTAACGCGAGCTAAGAATGTAGTCTGCTGTCATTGTGATCGAAAGGAAGTTTTTAATTTCTGCACCTCGGCCTTTTACTTCTAAGAACCCACAAAGTCACAATTGGTGTCAGGAAGCGGGACGACGACAACACCGAGAAGATGGAAGAAATGAAGACCGAATTGACAACGAAGACGGAAGCTGCAAGTAGCAACTTGGGCGCGACGATGACCGCGAAGATTACCGACACCAGGAACAGCAGCCGGAACAACGAGTAAGGCACGGCGTTGCAAGGAGTACGTCGGCGCCGTCTACACCATCTCCTCGAGTGATACTGCGCGCCGTCAGCCGAAGGATGGATGTCAGCCTCATCGCAGACGGTTGGGTACGAGGGAAGCCGTGCTGCGTACTCGTAGACACCGGGGCAGCCGTGACCATCATCAGACCTGACATGGCCAAGGGTTTGCCGTCGAGCAAACCAAGCCGATCATACCAGCTAGTGACGGCATCGGGCGACACCTTGCCCGTGATGAGGGAGGCTCTGCTACAGTTGACCTTGGGACGGAGTGTCGTGCGTCAGTGGATGTTCGTCGCGGAGGTGGCTGAGGAGGTGATACTGGGACTGGTCGCCCTCAGGAGCCACGAGGCTACGGTCAACTACAGCAGGAAGTTCCTGCGGCTCAATGGAGAAGAGGTCATACTCCGGCAAGCCATGGAACGCCTTGGAATCTGCAAGGTCGTCTTGAAGGAAGACGTGGGTCCCCGCGAGAAAGGAGGTGGTGGTGATGCCGCGACTGGGAGGACAGCGAATGAAGAAGTCCTGATGGTGTATGTAACGTAATGCTGCTGTAATCTATAAGGGTATTTCTACGAAAATAAAGGAGATTTCTAATTTCTGCAACTCGGCCTTCTGAACCCACAAAGTCACAAAACATATAAGAATATGAAGGAATGCAAAAATACAAAAATTGAGCAAGTTGAAACTGAATGAATGAGCAAGGAAACTGAAATAAGTTTATAATGAAAGGCCTGTGGACTTTTCTACTGGGATTTTTTAAACCAGAACACATACCTTGTAAAAATGCTTGCCTTTCAGTCTTAAAAGTCGTGTCACGCCATACTTGTTACGTGTCCTTCATTCACCCAAGTCTCGACAGTGTAGTATATTTCGCGACTTGTATCCCGGTACAGTCTGACTGTCCTTAAATAACGTCTTCATCACACAGCAATATCGCCACTGGAGTCGTAAGTTTTCCTTTTGCCTCAATTTCATGTCACGATGTTCCTACGGATCTAACACTCACACCTGTAAGTCCAGAGTACAGCTGTTCGATTTCTCTCACTGTCGAAGACGGATTCTTTTCTGTGAGTGCATTAAACACATGCACCATAATTCTTTTTTCGCCGCTTTGTAAAGGTTTTCCCCTGCGATGCTTCAGAGGAAACTGGCGGTAGACTCTGCCATTATACATATATAAGTACACGCGCAATAAACGATCAATAAAATAATTTATTATGTGTTTCAAATGGAAAGAGTTCTGGAGTCCAGCTAATGAGATGCCGTATCACACTCAGCGTTGGCAGCTTGTTACCCCACTCCTTTTATATTTCCCTCTCTCTCGCACACTCATACAAGATGCAGGTCTGCTTGGCGCGGACGTAAGGGTAAGCAAGTTATATTTTGCAAACTTTTACAATGATGCAGTTGCGAAAATCAAAATTGGAAAATGAATTTTCGCAAATAATGTACATTTTAAATAGTGTAACAATAATTATAGTTAATGAATTACCTGTTTTTTTATTCAATAGAACTGCCAGTAGCTCATCTCTTAACTTCCGTTAAGAGATAATTCCTCATTGTCACTGTCTTCATCGTCTGCGTCTTGCAAATGTATAATTACAGGTTCCAAAATCTCGTCACATGTTGTTTCTTTTTTAAAATCGTCTTCTTGAAGGTTTTCTGCATGCCTTACACAGTTTTCCCAGTCCTGATGCGATATCTTGTGAATTTCTTCGTGAACAAGTCGTTCAACGTCCATGAGTTAAAAAGTAGTACTTCTGTTTGCAACCTTACGAGCCACACCAACTCAATTAAATTATATTGCCAGTGGTAAGGTAGGAGGCGTCTTACTTCGTGTCCCATTTCAATTGCAAGTTGATCCAGCTGATACATTTTTTCCGTATTTTTAAACGGAAGTACTCTTTGCATTAACTGATTTTTAGTTTCTGTTTCCGAAACTCTTTTGAAGAACGTGTACACATTAAAAATAATACTTCAATAATACCTGCCTTTTTCACTCGCCACTAAATTCACCGCAAGAAACCATTGCACTGTTTACGTCTTACTCTACTGTTGTGTAAGGAACAACTGAATGATATTGATCTGAACTATCCAGAGTAAATAAACACTTCTTAACCAGCATTCATTCATAAACATAAGCATACAGCATTCCAGAGGTTAACAGTAAATGTCTCGAATTTAACAACTTGACTTATTCATAGTAATTCTTTAATCCGTCATGTCAGTAGTTTAAATTTCAGTTCTGAGTAATTAAAAGTTTATGTACATACGTACACACAACCACTTTGAACTCTCTGGAGTAAATAAACATAAACAAAGATATAATGTGACCAGACGCGTTCTGCCAGGGCAGCAGGACATTTATTGTTTCCTCTCGCTGGAATTGACTTATTCAAAGTAATTCTTTTATCACGTCATGTCAAACATTTACCCTTCAGTTCTGAGTTACTACAAATATACGTACACGCATACATTCCAACCAATAATGATATTCCTACAGTGCTTACGTCGCAATTTATTGTTATAATACATGTAATATTGGTTTATTTGTGTTAGAAAAACTATTTGAGCTAAAAATATGGGGTTTTCATGGTTATGTTAGATACATTATCCTCTACCTTCCACATGGATCAGTTTTGGCAAAATCTGAATTTTTGTCTTGCAACGAATAGTATTTATTAGAAATTGATTAGGTTGGCTCCTCACACACCAGTTAGCGGGAATGGAAAACGACAACAACGCAGGACTCCGATTGGCTGCACGCCCGCCTCGGTAGTGTGGTGGTATATTGTCTGCCTCACGTTCAAGAGGTCCCGAGGGCATCACTATACCCTGTGCTTCGGTCTGCGATGTCTGTTCCCCTAAAGTTGCGCCTATTTATGGCTCTGGTCTTCCCTATCATGCTCTATGCGTGCGAAGTCTGGGGTATGGCCGCAGGCTCACACCTGGTTCTGCTCCAACGTGCACAGAATAAATGTCTTCGGATTATTTATTCTGTTTGCACAAGGTTCCCCGTGAGATTACTTCACGAGGCTTCATCCCTCCGATATGTGGAGGATGAAATTAGGCGCCGGGCAACAAAATTCTTCGAGAGTTTGCCCCAACATCAGAGCGCCCTCGTCAGATCCCTTGGGGATTATGTTCCTCGTGAGCGTCGCTTAAAGCGATACCGGTTACCCCGCATGTCTTGCGGTCACTACCGGTAACCACATGATCTCCATTCCAGCCTAAATTAAATTTCAGCTAATCCAAAATTTTATTCTGGAATATTCAAAATTATACATACATTCTTCCTAGTTTATTAACTAACCCACCAGCGGTGCACGCTGTCCGTGGCACCCGGTTCATCATTCCCTGAGGAGCAAAAAGCTACCTCCCTACACTAATCCCACTTAAATTACACCCGTCATTCTGCAACATCCACATCCCGCCACTAGGTGGTTAAGCTCTTCCCAGAGCAGGTACACGATTTGACCACCCTTCGGGCTGTTCCAAACCGCCTGCCAGCATGGAGTTGAGTTGAGTTGAGGTCCCGAGTTCGAATCTCGGTCAGGGTGAGCTACCTAGATAAGATTTTTCCAGGGTTTTCCCTTATCCTAAAAGACGAATGTCAGATAACTCTAAGCTTTATAGACCCTGGGCTCATTTGAGCATCATTTCACCCATTCCATTCATCGTCTGATATGACTTAACGTTAGAGGACGTAAATTACAAAAAAAAAAAAAAAAAAAAAAAAAAAAAAAAAAACTAGTAGCGCTCAAGGTGAACACCCCATTTGAAACACACAATGGCATTCGGCACAACACACCTTCGAATGGTGATATGTGACTAATCCAGTACAAAACAAGGTCAGTGATAAAAGTCACATAAACAAATATGTCATCACTACCGCTAAATCACGTGCTATCGTGTCATGTGCTTGAGAGCAAAGGAACCTCCTCTTTACTTCGTTTAAGAATTAACATGCATTTCAGATAAATCAACTCTGTTGCGTAATATATTTAATTAAAACAGTTACGAAAAGATAAATTTGACAATTCTCTTCCAGCATATAAGGATATATCACCATGTTAAAAAACGAACAAATTTTTACTGTACAACAGTCCATACTACAATAGCAGCCAATGAGGGGGGACTAGGTCACGTGACCGTTAAGAGATACGGAGCAAGCTTATGTGAAACAAGGATTAGGCATCTTATCAATAGTATCAACAACTGACTTTGTTGAGTTGTAGAATATTATCGCTTTAGGTTTTTTATTTTACTCGTCTAACTTCCACAAAACACAATTGCTTTGTTTGTATTTTATAATATTTTGTTATAATGGTGCATGTGTAAGTATCATCTATGAATTTGTAACAAAACTGGATATAAATATGAACGTTCAGAAGGTGCATTGTTGCCAAGTTTTACCGGGATTCGAACTCGGGACCTCTTGAGCGTGAGGCAGACACGCTACCATCTACGCTACCGAGGTGGGGTCCTAAGTTATTATAAGAAAATGACTTCATTATTATAGGAATACTTCAGTATAATGCTTAGAGGGTGCTATATGTGAACAAAACACAAGTTTCTTTAAAAGAATGCCAGATTTTGTGTGGTACAATGAATTTAAAGGAAAATCAATGTAGTGGATATATATATATATATATATATATAAAGTCAACATGAAATATTCAATGCCATGGCAGGGATTTGAACCACTGATCTCCTGGTTTCCGTCCAGTTGCTCTTAACCTTAGAGCTACCATGACCAGCGTGCCGTCCTGACTTTAAATTCTCCAGTTAACTCATATATTTCCCCGGTAGACCACTAGGGGCTCTCGCATCCGAGATACACCGTTTGTGGCGACTTACTATCGTAAGTACTTAAGTCCCAGGCTTCATCATTTAACTCTTATTATTTTAGTTAGTTGATGGAAGTTAATCATTTCTCTACACTAGCCTTATATAAACGAAGGTGTTTGATAGATAGAGTCAACATGAAAAATTCAATGCCATTGCCGGGATATGAACCAAGGATCTCCTGGTTTCCGTGTACCCTAGTGGACTACCGGAGAAATATATGTGTCAACTGGAGAATTTAATGTCCGGACGCCACGTTGGCCATGGTAGCTCAAAGGTTAAGAGCGACTGGACGAAAACCAGGGGATCCGTGGTTCAAATCCCGGTCATATCATTGAATTTTACATGTTGATTCTATTTATCAAACACCTTAGCCTATATACGGCTAGTGTAGATAAATGATTAACTTCCACCAATTAACTAAAATAATGGGTATATGATATTAAATGTTGCAATACATGACGAAACCTTTGCAAACTTTTTCAATTTTTTTCTCAACTACTTCAAATTTTTTTTTTGGGGGGGGGGGGGGAAATCATAATTCAGAAGGATATTTAATGCACTGCTGCAAATCTTGACACAGTGTTCCGAAAGCAGTGCCAGTATGTCTCTTTGTAGTAAGTTCGACAGGCTCTTGTTCCGAAACTCGACCGTCCTGTTTTGATTGCCAGGGTAGAGTACAAGGCCTGAAGAAGAGGACCCTCTCCCCCCCCCCCTCCTCGAAACAAAATTAAATTGGTTTCGCGTGTCACTAGAAGGGGCTATGGCTGACGGATCACGCCAGGCCTTTTTCCGTGTTCCTGGAGAAGATCCATTAGGATGGAGTGGATAGGGTCCTTTGCCCGGTGCGGGGAGGGGGTGCAGGGATGCTAACCCCTTGCGGCGAGAATTGCCTATCTGTGTCCACCGCTAGGGTAACAGAGTTAGTTTCAAGTACGTCCCACTCTAGAAAAAAAAAGTTGACTGTCCCGGAGATTTCCTTGGTCACCATGGTGATGAGAAGCGCACTCACTTTACTATCGTGCCTTAAATATTTACTGACACATCTTTTTGTATATGTCGAGGATTCTCAAAAAGTATTCAAACTGGTTTGATAACCTTTTAGGGACTGGAAAGTGGAATTCTTTCTGATGGCCATAATGAACTATGAACTGGCTAACTTAACGTAATTTCTAATTTGTAATTTTTTTCTCATTTTTTCTCTTACAACATCAAATGCAAATACAAAATCAAGATTACAACTAGAAAATGCATACTGAAAACGCCATATATTCCTAAATTCTACAAATCCTACCATGTTGCTTCCCATTGAATAATAATTCGGTCCCCATACACCTAAACATAGGTCTTTGTGTATTGGAGCCCCTCTGCTTCTTTTTCCACATTTTGTCAGTTCACTCAACCTGATCTACATTTTCTCTTAATTGTTCTTAGCAATTTATCTTTAACTCTCCCTAAACAATTCCCTATATTTCTCCTGTTCTTTTTCTCTTTTACTGACAATTTTTTTCTAATTACTACTTCGCCCCCCAAATTGTCCCGTTCACATAGCCAGACCTGCTCCTTCCATATCTTGGTTTGACTACAATATAATATACAATGGAAGTCTACATTCTCTTTTCCACACAATGGACATTTATCTAGCTCCCTCTATTGACCTGTACCTTTCTGTCACATTTACGTAGCCAGGCCTGCTCTCTCCATATCTTTGTTTGACTACAATATAATATACAATGGAAGACTACATTCTCTTCTCCACACAATGGACATTTATCTAGCTCCCTCTCTTAACCTATACCTTTCTGTCCCATTTACGTAGCCAGGCCTGCTCTCTCCATACCTTTGTTTGACTACAATATAATACAATGGAAGTCTGTATTCTCTTCTCCACACAATGGACATTTATCTAGCTCCCTCTCTTGACCTATATCTTTCTGTCCCATTTACGTAGCCAGGCCTGCTCTCTCCATATCTTTGTTTGACTACAATATAATATACAATGGAAGTCTGCATTCTCTTCTCCATACAATGAACATTTATCTAACTCCCTCTCTTAACCTATACCTTTCTGTCACATTTGTGTAGCCAAGCCTGCTCTCTCCATATATTTGTTTGACTACAATATAATATACAATGGAAGTCTGCATTCTCTTCTCCACACAATGGACATTTATCTAGCTCCCTATCTTGTCCTATACCTTTCTGTCCCATTTAGGTAGTCAGGTCTGCTCTCTCCATATATTTGTTTGACTACAATATAATATACAATGGAAGTCTGCATTCTCTTCTCCACACAATGGAAATTTATCTAGCTCCCTATCTTGTCCTATACCTTTCTGTCCCATTTACGTAGTCAGGCCTGCTCTCTCCATATCTTTGTTTGACTACAATATAATATACAATGGAAGTATGTATTCTCTTCTCCACACAATGGACATTTATCTAGCTCCCTATCTTGTCCTATACCTTTCCGTCCCATTTACGTAGTCAGGCCTGCTCTCTCCATATCTTTGTTTGACTACAATATAATATACAATGGAAGTCTACATTCTCTTCACACAGTGGACACTTATCTAGCTCCCTCTCTTGACCTATACCTTTCTGTCACATTTACGTAGCTAGACCTGCTCTCTCCGTATCTTTGTTTGACTACAATTTAATATACAATGGAAGTCTACATTCTCTTCTCCACACAATGGACATTTATCTAACTCCCTCTCTTAACCTATACCTTTCTGTCACATTTACGTAGCCAGGCCTCCTCTCTCCATATCTTTGTTTGACTACAATATAATATACAATGGAAGTCTGTATCCTCTTCTCCACACAATGGACATTTATCTAGCTCCCTATCTTGTCCTATACCTTTCTGTCCCATTTACGTAGCCAGGCCTGCTCTCTCCATATCTTTGTTTGACTATAATATAATATACAATGGAAGTCTGCATTCTCTTCTGCACACAATGGGCATTTATCTAGCTCCCCCTCTTGACCTATACCTTTCAGTCCCATTTACGTAGCCAGGCCTGCTGTCTCCATATCTTTGTTTGACTGCAATATAATATACAATGGAAGTCTGCATTCTCTTCTCCACACAATGGGCATTTATCTAGCTGCCTCTTTTTTCCTATAACTTTCAAATTTCTCACTCCTGTTCATGCCCAAGCAAAACCTTCTCGCCCTAAGTTATTACACATGTTAATATATCCTTCCCTCCTCCAGGTTGTTTTTATTTCTCGATATAATCTCAGTGAGCTTTTATCACTTGGTTTTTTTAATGTCTTGTCTGTCAACATCCCTAATCTTAAATTAACTTCTTTCCAGAAGCCTCTATACCGATACCGTGCATGTATCCAATAATGACGCATACCTATCTGCTTCAACACGTCATTTTATATGTCCAAAAGCCTCCCTAGCTACTTCTCTTTTGAATATGAAAACATTCTTTAATTATATTGCCATCTTCCAAGTTAGTGAGTCTGTATAAATACTTCATTGCCCTTGACAAGATTATAATTTTAGTAGAATGCCTGCCTAGTTCTAATTGTGCTGCTGCCCCATTAGGTGATGCTATCAGTAATCTCAATATATATTTACAAAATGATCTATGTACTCTATCAGTGTCTCTCCAAGCCTCAGCTACTACCCATACCTCTGATCCATGTAACATTCTATTTTCTACTACTGCCGTATAAATCCTCTTCAACCATTTGACATTTATATCTGGCAGTTTACTGTAGCATGATCTTATCACTCTCATGGCCATTTTACCTTTTGCCACAGATATCTTTTTTGTTCTTTTCAGCTATCATCTGAACTCAACCTTGTTCCCAAATAATCAAATCTCCTTACTACCTCTATTTCTCTTTTATTAACCTCCCATTCCTCATCCTTGCGCAACCAGTATCCGTTTTTAAGGACTATAATCTTGGTTTTGTTTTCATCCACTTTCAAACCCCATTTATTGCAATAAGAATTGACTGCCTCGATTGCTCTTGTTATGGAACCAACTTCTAGGTCGTTTGCAAACCATAGCCAACTTAATGTAATAGATTGCTAAAAGTTTAAAAAGCATATACAATCTCATTTCAATTATCTGAAAAGAAGTTTACGAACAGGGCCTTGATGTGTTGAGAATTCCATAAAGAAGACAGCTGCTGCGTTTCGAGGGTATAAAAAGCGAAGTCAGTCATATTTTACTGCATTTTATGGTCATCATGTATATTAATAAATTTTATGGATCCCAAACCTTCATTTACTAGACAAATTCCTTTTATTTCCTAACAGCAGTGTATTAGCTTTATTAAGTTCTCAGTTTGTGCTATATACTTAGGTCATTCAATAATTAGTGCACAAAAATCCAATTTATGTCAATCTAATATTCTTTATATGAGGTCTACTTGATAGACAGATATTTTCAAATTATTAGACTTAATGGTAAAAATTTTAACATATATCGTTTATTTTCTATTTACTTAACGGAAATAATATTACAAAATATTTTTTCAACTCTTAGTATTTCGTATGCATTACTTTAGCCTTTATTAACATTTTGATGCGTTTAGGCATGTTCTCTACACGGGTGGAGCATTTTTCCCTTATTTCTTCAGCTCTGTGCCAAATGCTTATCAGGCCCTCAACAAGCTGAACTTTTGTTGTTGTTTTCAATTTTTTCAGTCTCTATTTAACAATACCCCACATATTCTCTATTGGATTTAAATCAGGGCTATTCCCCGGCCATGGTAGTACTTTTACATTGTTTTCTTTGAGGAACTGGGTTACAGATTTTGCGCTATGGTAGAGAGCACTGTCATGCATGAACACAAAATCACCATTTGGAAACCATTCTTTACTTTGCGGAAATAGTCTTGTTTCTAATACACTTTTATACTGTTTCTGCTCCATAGATCCCACAACTATGTATAATCTTCCAGGTCCATGGACAGACATACAGCTCCAGACCATTTTAGATGATGGGTGGTTTACTCTTTGATCGACACACTGAAGGGAAAATGTTTCTTTTTCTGTCCTTCTCACATATTGGCTCCTTTCTTCCCATACTTCAAACATGGATTCATCTGAGAAAATTACCTGAAACAATAGAAACCTCTATTAACATTAAACAGTTCTAAAATTGCTCAGATTTCGTATAACAAAACCAGGAATGAGAGAAACAGAGTGTAGGCTGTTTATTTCATTTCCATAAAAGTTCATGTACATATTTTAATTTTATGGTATACACAATTTTCATACTATTTATTTTTCACCAAAATTTCACTGGATGTTTCTGCATCTCTTTGGCCCATTCTAAACGTCTTTTTGCCTTTGCAGTTGTCAGTTTAGCCCTTTACGAGGCCTGCGTGCTGGTAAACCTGCTTCACATAATCTTCTGGGAACTACTGAGGCTGATATTTCTGTACTGTACTGCTTTAGTTGATTACTTAGGTCAATGTTGGTTGCTCTTCTATTTTGTTTTGCCTCCTTTGCATCCTTGGTGATAGCTTTCTTTTCCTCCCGCATTTTCCATCCCTTTGTGAGGTCAACGTCTCGCCAAATGTTAAAGCTTGATTAATGCGACTAACAGATTTTTCTGAAATACACAATTTCTTAACTATTTCACGTTGTGAATAAAGAGTTTCCTTCAAAAGACTCTCTGTTACAGCTTCTTTCCTTGGGGATAAGTCAACAGTTTTACCCATAACCTCACTTTTGAACCAATGTGAATGCTAAGGATAAGTTACACAATGTTACCTGGCTTGAGATCAATTAATAATAAATACTGAGGATATATTAGCCATAAAACACAATAAAGGCAAATATTCACAACCGTAAGTTACTACATTCACCAAATGAAAGCAATATCACCAAACAGTTGGATAAACAGACATGAAGAAAATGGTTGCTCTTAATTCAGAGCTATTACCATATTACTATAAGTAAAAGAAAAATCCCCCAGCTATTATTAAGAGAGAAATTTCATTTAATATGCTTCATATTATTGCAAGGAAAGAAATACGACAAATTGAAATAGGTTACGGTGGTAAATATTATGAATGTTAAATTGAAGCAAAATAAAAAAGGAAAGAAAGAAAAAAATGAATGAGACTAATAATTTGCTCACGTCTATAGTGAACGTTATACATGACATTGCCACCTTTGGAAATAGAGAAGAATAACTTTACGAACGGAGTATCTGATTGCATTTGTCATCCAGCGGGAAATGTGTGCACTATTGTTGAAGGAAGCGGCTGTTCAGCTGGCAATCTTATCTGTCGTTTGAATAAACGCAAAGTGAGTTATTGATAATCGATGGTGATGAGAAGATGTTTCTTAAACTTCTTTGCTCCATGTTCCTTCGACAATTTGATGAGTTTATTTAAACTTTCTCCCGCGATGGGATGCCAATTTGGAATAAACTTCTTGTAATTTCTGAACCTTTATTTTCGCTTCCTCGGCCTAGCTGCATTGGTGATTGTTCAGAAGTTGTGATCTCGGATCGATGACTATATATTACCTCTATCTGTGAAATAACACTTCCGGTATTATTAAAGACTGCACTTTATTTTAAAAATAGTAAACGTTTTTTACAATACAGTTAAATATACGAGGGCTGTCCAGTAAAGAATGATCATAATTTTTGTACGCTCATATTTTTTTTGCACAAAATTTCAATTTTATTATAATCTGTTAGCTTAATGTGAAACAAACACGCCATAATAGTTTCATTGTTGGTACTACTGGTTCCCGCCTGAGAGAACCAGGCATGTTCAGACATGTTCAGTGTCGCTTACCGTTGCAATGGAGGTAACACGCGAGGAGCAGTATGTGGCTTTATAATTCTGCTTTCCTCTCAACAAATCTTCAGTTGAGGCCTATTCAATGTTACAGGAGGCATATGGAGAGTCTGTTCTTCCCTACAGCACAGCTCGAAGGTGGTTTAAAATGTTTAAAGAGGGGAGACAATTAATTTTAAAGGAAGGTGGAGCAGGTGTTCCAGTTACCACTCTTACGGAAGAAATCATCAACACTGCTGCTGCCATTGTGAGAGGGGGTCGACGAATTACCTTAAGATCACTTTCTGAAATACTGAACACGCCACCCACACGTTGGTGACAGAAACATTACAGATGAGACGTGTTTGTGCGCGATGGGTTCCAAGACTGTTGATTCCCGAACAAAAGGATATTCACTTAGGTCTGCATGCAGTTAAAGTTGATGTTAGAGGAAGATCCGGAGTTTCTTTCAAACGTAATCACTGCTGATAAAACTTGGCAACATCATTTTGATCTTGAGACCAAAGAGCAAAGATCAGTGTGGAAGTCTCCTTCATTACCAACCCCCCCAAAAAGCAAAATTGGCTGATTCTGCTGGGAAAGCTGTGGTCATCTCATGCTTTGATATTCATGGAATGGTTTATTATTATGTTGCACCTGCACATACATCAGTTATTGGACAATACTACAGGGCTTTCCTGAAAACATTGCAAGACTTTATCAGGCGCAAAAGACCACATTTCCGTGAAGCAGGCTGAATGCTGCAGCACGATATTGCGCGTCCGCATATTGCCAATGTTGTTGCTGAATATCTTGCAAAAATCAACGTGAAGTGCATCCCTCACCCTCCCTACAGTCCGGATTAAGCCGCATGTGACTTTTTTCTATTCCGTGACTTAAAGAAACGCCTTGGTGCGAGGCATTATCCACCATCAGAAGCAGTGGTAAAAGATGCGTAGGCAATTTTGAAGGATATCTAAAAGAATGGTTTCCAGCATGTCTTTTAAGACTGGCAGAAACGCTGGGACCAGTGCATCACATTCGGGGGAGATTACTTTGAGAAGGACTACAAAATTATGAGGATGAGTAAAGGTGCATTGTCAAATAAAATTTTGAATATTATTTATTAAACACCTCTTCTACGTTACTTGCAGAATTTCTTCTCCGTCAATGCAAATTTACTTGTCTCTAGTTGCGGAAGCCATTATTTTATCACCATGGCTACGTGATTTTTCACAGTCACCTACCATAGCATTTGTATGATCTATTCAGTTTCCTCCAATGCGCGTCTATTTTGTTTTATCGTTTACCACTTTATTCCATCAAATAACTATTCTTACATTTCATTTACAATTCGTTTTTCCAAAAGGACATGTCATTATCTGGAATGTCTTATATTGAGCTTCTTTACAACCGTTCAAATTTGGGCACCATAAATCTCGGTGACATCGCCATAAGTAGAGAAATTCATGAACAGCAAAGAAAATTAAGTGATTGTCTAAGTTTCAAATACTCTAATACCATCAGGGCATTTTTCTAGCCAAAATAGGCAGTAACACTACGCCAGATTCATTTGATCCACTAAGTTATCACTCTGTCAAGAGAATAATTATATCAACATATAATCAAACAGATAAAGAAGATAAATTATTACCAACAAAACGAAAAATGTATGTAAAACCCCTCTAGATGAATACATTACCAATGTCTCAAAGACATTTATTCACGATTGGTATATTGAGATTTCCTGTGTGTCCTTGCTGTACACAAAAAGAAGATATGGATGGAGCTGCCCACCATTAGTCAATGTACCAACATAACATCAAAATAATGCAGTGTAAGAGAGATAATGTCTTCACTGAAATGCTTCACATTAGATACCAACAAACATTTGTCCAATTTAACTAGCGTTTAAACTCAGTAAACAGTTTTTGCTGGGGGATGTATTTCAACTACTGTTTCATGTTTTAAGAGTCTCTGAATAAAAATTCAGCCATTAAAAGACATCTGTGTCTATGACTTTGAAGGTCAGAAACCATATAAAAGGTAGGTATCATAACGTAAAGTGTAACATGAGAATCTCCCATATTGGACGATACCTGCCGACACCTTCAACGTACCTAATTTTTTTAAAGGTAGTTCATCAATTTGGATTAATATATGATTACACTGGAATATAACATTGCACGCTGCTTCCGTAGTATCCAGGTCAAATATATTATATAGGTTCACTAATTTGTTACCACGGAAAGAGTTAATATAGTACAGTACATTCCTGTACATTAGCAATATAACAACATGTACTGTTTCTATAGTAACCAGGTCCAAAAGTGTGTAGTAATTCTCAACTTGGTTACCATGGTAACAGTTAATTGAATACAGTAATTTCCTGTGAATTAGCAATATAACAGATTCTAATTTTTTCCATAGTAACCAGGGCCAAAATTGTGTAGTAATCCTCAACTTAGTTACCAAGAAAACACTTAATATGGTGCAGTAACTTCCTTTATATTAGCAATATAATAACATGTACCGTTTCTATAGTAACCAGGTCCAAAAAGTGTGTAGTAATTCTCAACTGGGTTATCATGGAAACAGTTAATATGGTACGGTACTTTCCTGTCCATTAGCAATATAACAACATGTACTGTTTCTATGGGAACCAGGTCCAAAAGAGTTAAGTAATTCTCAAGTTGGTTACCATGGAAACAGTTAATATAGTACAGTACTTTCCTGTACATTAGCAATATAACAACATGTACTGTTTCTATGGGAACCAGGTCCAAAAGAGTTAAGTAATTCTCAAGTTGGTTACCATGGAAACAGTTAATATAGTACAGTACTTTCCTGTACATTAGCAATATAACAACATGTACTGTTTCTATGGGAACCAGGTCCAAAAGAGTTAAGTAATTCTCAAGTTGGTTACCATGGAAACAGTTAATATAGTACAGTACTTTCCTGTACATTAGCAATATAACAACATGTACTGTTTCTATGGGAACCAGGTCCAAAAGAGTTAAGTAATTCTCAAGTTGGTTACCATGGAAACAGTTAATATAGTACAGTACTTTGTTGTACATTACCAATATAACAAAATGTACTGTTTTCATAGTAACGAGGTCCAAAAGAGTTAAGTAATTCTCAAGTTGGTTACAATGGAAACAGTTAATATAGTACAGTATTTTCCTGTACATTAGCAATATAACACTTACTGTTTCAATAGTAACCAGGTCCAAAACAGATAAGTAATTCTCAACTTGGTTACCATGGAAACAGTTAATATAGTACATTACTTTCTTGTACATTAGCAATATAACAACATGTACTGTTTCTATAGTAACCAGGTCCAAAAAGTGCAGTAAGTCTCAACTTGAAAATCATGGAAACAGTTAATATAGTACAGTATTTTCCTGTACATTAGCAATATAACATTTACTGTTTCAATAGTAACCAGGTCCAAAACAGATAAGTAATTCTCAACTTGGTTACCATGGAAACAGTTAATATAGTACAGTACTTTCCTGTACATTAGCAATATAACAAAATGTACTTTTTCTAGAGTAACCAGGTCCAAAAGTGTGTAGTAATTCTCAAGTTGGTTACCATAGAAACAGTTAATATAGTACAGTACTTTCCTGTACATTAGCAATATAACAACATGTACTGTTTCCATATTATCCAGGTTCAAAGGTGTATGGTAATGCATAGTTTAACATATTCGGTTCGTACCAATCTGTGATAAGAATAAGGTATGAAGTACTCAGATCTATTAGACGTCTTTTTTAATATAGGTATGCATATAATCTTAAACTTGGGAGCAGAATCAAGAAGATATACAAACCGCTGTTGTTTTGTTCGCCATTTTAATTACGCAACAAACGTCGGTTTGCGGTCGCCGACTCAACAAAACATGTTGGGCAATTACTCTGGTGAAATATGTTCCTCCTCTCAGAGTAATCCGATTTGCTATTCTTTGTTTTCCACGTTATTGCCATGAAATAATAGAGCTGTAAAGCCTTTTCTCTATTGTCCCGAGAGCAAGGAATTTAAATCCGGAGCTTAATTAAAGGGAACATGCTGCAGTTAATGTGTAATTGTTTACAAAAGAATATTAACATAAATACCAACAAAAAGCCAGTCAGTTCAAAACTTTTTTTCTGTATTTCAATTCCGCTATTGAGGATCTGAAGCAAAACACATTTTTATAATTAACCTAAACTCTAATTTAGCGTGCACAGTTTCGTTTGACTGATTGGGCAAGATAGCTTAAGAGCATTATGATAAACGATAAGACAACTGTTGAATATTCTAGTTCTGAAGAACTTTTAGTTTGTTCTTACCTACAATTCACTTTCTAATTACTCCATGGCATAATATCCAAACAATAGCAATCAGGTATTCAAAATCAGTACAAATGACGGAATACTTTTTATTTTACAAACATTCATTGGTCTTTCGCTCCTCAGGTAAAGAACTACTCTGCAGGAATTTTCTAAAGTAATGCTTCACTGTTTCTGAAAATGTATTCACCACAAAATAAATATAAATCCTTGGTTACTGAATTTGTCTTTCCTGTTTATAAAAATAATACATGGTTCTTTTGTCAAGAATGGGCTCTCAAATAGGACAGGTACACAATTTTCGACGTAGCTAATATTCTAATATTGCTAATGTACAGGAAAGTACTGTACTATATTAACTGTTTCCATGGTAACCAAGTTGACAATTACCACACACTTTTGGACCTGGTTACTATAGAAACAGTACATGTTCTTATATTGCTAATGTACAGGAAAGTACTGTACTATATTAACTGTTTCCATGGTAACCAAGTTGACAATTACTACACACTTCTGGACCTGGTTACTATAGAAACAGTACATGTTCTTATATTGCTAATGTACAGGAAAGTACTGTACTATATTAACTGTTTCCATAGTAACCAAATTGAGAATTACTACACACTTTTGGACCTGGTTACTATAGAAACAGTACATGTTGTTATATTGCTAATGTATAGGAAAGTACTGCACTATATTAACTGTTTCCATGGTAACCAAGTTGAGAATTACTACATATTTTGTACCTGGTAACTATAGAAACATTACATGTTGTTATATTGCTAATGTACAGGAAAGTACTGCATTATATTAAATGTGTGAGCGCACATAGTTATAGAGAGCGTATTTAGTTCAAATCTGTCCGTGCCCAGGGCTCAATACTAAGCCCTCAGTTAACTTGGCCAGTCATTCATCAAGCGAACGGTTTCAGAAAGCTTGTTGATGGACATTGACAGATCCCCTCACTGACACAGAGAGCGGTAATAGACTCAGAGAAATTTCATGTTACTGAATTATTCAAAGGGTTTTAAAAATGCCTCGGCATTTGCATCAGAGCTCCCGTTGTGACGTAATAAACGGGAGAGCTGTAACACAGCCCTTAATGCTTCACTCTAAAAGCTCATCGGCCGGGGAAAAAAATAAGCACTGAACTTCTTATCTAAACTTTAAGAGCTCTTGGGGAAAAGAAAGGGAAAAGAGTGGAAGAATTCATCCGTGGTATATCAGCGCGCATAAAGTGCAGCGGTTGCTTAGTAACGAAGGTTTTATATCCATGGACTGCTCATACTCCCCCCGTGTGACGGTAGATGTTAAATTATATGTGCTTAAGTTTGGTAAAAATATAGTTATTATTGGGCTTTTATTGTTCGCACTGTTATTAAATCGCAACTTAAAGTTTCGTAGTACACACTAGGCTCTTTTGGTATAAAATAAACTTAAATTCACAAATAATTGTAAGGGTTTATTTATATACGACTCTGACTCCACCACGGTGATGTAGAAGGCCATACGCAGAGGCAAGACAATCATTTATAAAAGTTGCATTAATAACATTGGGCAACAATGAAAATGTTTCGTGCTTAAAAATAGTGAAATTAAGTATATTTGCATCTGCTGAAATAAAAAATCACCATAAAATGATAAATTAGCTCTTGTTTTGAAGATAAAGTGACATTTAATTTTTTAGAGTGAAGGTTTTAAATGTGGGACAACCTTTTGGTAGTTGGCACACCTGTGAAGTAACATCAGACAGAAATTTTGGAAATTAAGTGGTGCAAAAGTTAAGGAAGGCTCCGCGCGATACTTTTATAAGCGTTGCCGCGACAATCAAAAATAAGTGTGGGAGATGATTTTATGGACAATTTTAAAAATACCAATGGCTGTTTCGATGTTTATGAAGAAGACGTTGATAATGATGGAGGTTATAAAACGATTACAGAGGAAGGTATTATTGCATCATGTTATGTCACTGAAAATAAAAAGTATTCAGATTCAGAGAGTGTTGATGAATCAGCTGTGGTTATGATCCACGCACAAGCAGTAACAAACATAGAGAAATTGATGCTTTATTTCGAGAGTCAAGACAAATGAACTTATGATGTAAAAACGGATGCGATATCGCGCAACTCTCAAGGGATACACAAAACTAAGCAGTAATTAGGTGAAAATGTATTGATGAATTACAGTGTGATCCATTTAAAGCTGAACCATTTCAATTGCCCATAACCTTTGAACCAATAACAATTAGCAACAATGAACATGTTAAGAGCTTAAAAGTAGTGAATTTACTAGTATTTCTATCTGCTGAATTCAAAATTCACCATAAAAGTGATAGATTAGCTCCTGTTTTGAAGATAAAGTGACATATCATTTTTAGAGTGAAGATTTTAAATTTGGGAGAATATTTTTTGGCAGTTGACACAACTGTAAAATAATAAAAAAAAACACACAATCAGAGAGAAATTTTGTAAAATAAGTGATGAAAAAGATAACGAAGGCGTTTTTGTCGGACCACAAATAAGAGAACTTGTAAAGGATTCTGCATTTGGCCAAGTTTTGGAGGGGGAAGGAAAGGAAGCTTTGGAAGCCTTCAAGGGTGTTGTTCTTGGATTTTTAGGCAACAAAAGAGGTGAAAACTACAATCATTAGGTGACAGTGCTCCTGCAAAAATACCGTAACCTTGGATGCAACATGTCTGTTAAGATCTACTTTCTCCACTTCCACCTAGACTTTTTCCCTCCTAGTTGTGGAGCTGTTAGTGATGAACATGGGGAGAGATTCCACCAGGACATTTCTGTTATGGAACAAAGATATCAGGGCTGTTGGAATGAAGTAATGCTTGGTCTTTGTATAGGGATTCTGCGGAACTCCATCACAAGAGGCAAGCTAAAAGACGACGAAGTCAATAGGAGAACGTAAATTATAAAAATAAAAATAAATAATAAAGGAACTGAAAGCTTTTCTTTTAGAAAAGAAATCGACAATTACATCAAAATAGCTGGCAATGTAAACTACTGAATTGAACCACTTAGAATAGCGTGTCGGTACAGGCAGTGGGAACAGTTTAGCTTCTAAGTCTTGGTGGTTTTCAGTGAGGTATTGTTTGTATTCGTGTATTATAACCTTCTGCTATTTAGGAACCCATTCTTAAGCCGTGAGGAACAATATTTTCATGTTAATGTAATGTCTGAGAGAAGCTTACTAGAAGTTCACTAACCACTGAGTACCTTTAGTTAAAATAATATGAGTTCTTTGCTGTGCACGGTGTGCTATCCAATAAATAACCTTTCCAGTTAACATACGACAAACAGTTTTCAGTATCCCAGACCAGCGGGATGCTGTGGTGTCAGTTTATTGTTACACCGCCTAGCTGTTATTTCAGTGCACATGTCATTGTATTGGCTTTGTTAATTGTTACATTTTATCTTGCTTTCGTTAAATTTGTAAACATTTTGGTCACGAATTTAAGCTTCATGGTATGAACACATGAATGTTAAATTAAAGTTATATTTATGCAATTTGTAGTTAATAAATGTAAATTTTCTATGAAGACTAAAGTAGTATTCTCGAAACATCGCGAAAAAAATCGTTAAAACAAAAATTCTTACCTCAGGCAATGCTGTAGTAATGATGACGCCAACCATAGTGTCGGACAACATGTAACACATATCTATCATGCGTAAGCATAATACTCGTTTAAATTGCTTCATATAATGTTAACTACTTCTAATAGAATGAAATAATTGTATATAATACTTCAATACTGGCATACTATAAAAATCGATTGTTGGAAGGCTTGCTGATTTTGAACACTCGTGAAACACAAAAGGAATTACTAATATGATCAATATATGAAATTAACTGTTCTTTCATACTAGCCGTGTGTAGGCTAAGGTATGGAAAGGTAGAGTCAGACTGAAAAATTCAATGCCATAGCCGGGATTTGAACTGCGGATCTTCTGGTCTCCGTCCAGCCGATCTGAACGATTGAGCTACTATGGCCAACATGCTGACACGACATTAAATTCCCCAACTGACTCGTGTTTTTTCCGGTAAACCACTAGGAGTTCTCATAAACACATGAGACAACTACCTTAACGGCGACTTACTATGCTGTAAGTACTTTAAGACCCGCGCTTTACAGTTCGGACTACTATTAGGTACAATTAATGGAAATTAATTGTTCTTTCATACTAGCCGTGCGTAGGACATACTTAGAAAGGATAGAGCCTGACTGAAAAATTCCGGGATTTGAACCACAGATCTTCTGGTCTCCATTCAGCCGATCTAAACCATTGAGTTACTATGGCCAACGTGCCGATATGATATTAAATTCTCCAACTGACTCGTGTATTTCTCGGAAAGCACTAGGAATTCTCATAAACACATGAGACAACTACGTTAATGGCGACTTACTATGCTGTAAGTACTTTAAGGCCCGGGCTTTATAGTTAACTACTTTTAGTACAATTAATGGTAATTAATTGTTCTTTCATACTAGCCGTGTGTAGGACATACTATGAAAGGACAGAGCCTGACTGAAAAATTCAATGCCATAGCCGGCATTTGAACCACAGGTCTTCCGGTCTCCGTCCAGCCGATCTAAACCATTGAGCTACTATGGCCAACGTGGCGATATGATATTAAATTCTCCAACTGACTTGTGTTTTTCCCGACAAAGCACTAGGAGTTCTCAGAAACATATTAGACTACTACCTTAATGGCGACTTACAATGTCTAAGTACTTTAAGGCCCCGGCTTTATAGTTAACCACTGTTAGGTCAATTAATCGAAATTAATTATTCTTTCACACTGGCCATGTGTAGGCTAAAGTATGGAAATGTAGAGCCAGACTGAAAAGTTCAATGCCATAGCGGGGATTTGAACCCCGGATCATCTGGTTGCCGTCCAGCCGCTCTAACCTTTGAGCTACTATGGCCAAAGTACCGATATTACATTAAAAAATATGACGATATGACATAAGAACTTCTAGTGGTTTATCAGGAGAAACAAGAATCATTTGGAGAATTTAATGTCATATCGGCACGTTGGTCATAGTAACTCAATGGTTAGAGTGACTGGATGAAGAGAAGATCCGTGGTTCAAATCCCGGCTACGTCATTGAATTTTTCAGTCTGACTCTACCTTTCCATGATCAATACAAATATATTACCTGAAGCTATTCTCATTTAATGAATATTGCAGGTTTCCTGTCGTTTCCTGTAGTCTCAGCAGCGTTCTTGCAGTCTCTTCAACACACGAATTTACATCTTGGCGTCGTTTCTAAAAATATATACGCTCAAAAGTTCATGTATTGTTCAACCAGCTCTTTGAATGACTTTCCACATTCACAATCAATTGTTTCCAATGGCAAAGATTTTGGTATAAATTTCGGGTGCCTTGAATATAAAAACACATATTTAACTTGCTGTGATAGAAGAAGTTCAAAAATGTTACATGACTGAACTCCAAGCTCCATTGAGATATTTGAGGGATACTTTCAAACTTCTCGGTGTAAAATTATCAAGTACCTTACCTGAGGAAGTAATTATACAACAGATTTGAATCTTTAAGTAACGTTGCTTTAGAAAATTCGCACACATACTTAATGCTTACCTTGAATCCAACGTAACCTGGAAGAAATACAGAATGAACTTCGATTTCTTTACTATAGTTAATGACATCACCATATTCCACAGGGAAAAGGAAATCATTAGGCTTACATATATTTTCTGAAGTTCTGTTAATGTCATTTACCAATTCAAGTGCACTCAACGCCTCTGTTAATCTAGACTTTCACTTGATTTGGTTTGTAACTTTTACTTTGTTTAATTTCCATGGCCTGCTGAACTGAAGTATTATATTGGATGGTCACGTAAGTAAAATCGGTCTTATTTTAATTTGGTGTTTTGGAAAATTTACTGAGTTTCTTTGGTTTGGCAGTGCTATTTACATGATGCTATAGCTAGTGTTGGGTACACTGCAAGCATGTATCAGTCTTCAGATGTTAATAAACAATCACAAAATGGAGGTAACAAAGTTTTAACTTAGATCCCTTCTAAACATTACTGGAAAGAAGATTATAAAGTCGCTGTCGCAGCTCGAAGTACATGTGAAGTGGAAGGAGAAGATGTCGTTAGTGATCGTGTGGCACAGCGATGGTTCCAAAGTTTTAACAATGAAGACGAAAACACTAATGATTTACCACGTTCTGTTAGACCTAAGGTATGAGGATACACGCCAAGTTTTGAGAGAAAATTCGCAAAAGGTACCTGTAGGCTTCCAGAAGGACTTGATGCATTAAAATATATCATACATATTCACATTAAGACACTTGGAAAATCCTACAGAAGCTGTATATCTGTACCTCATGAACTGACACTTCAACAGGCTGAACGTAGAGTGGATATTTCTCATTTGCCTATCCGTAATCCCATGGCTGGTATATTTCTCAGGAGTATTGTTACTTATGATGAAAGTACCATGATGTGTGATGAAATTTTGAAGGTGTGATTCACTGAGAGTTTATTCCAAACAGGCGGGCGATTGATACAGATCTTTATTCTCAACATCTGGAACGAGTTCATGAAGTTTTGAGACGGAGATACCCAGGATTAGCTAACCGTAATAGAGTTCTATTGTAACTTGACAATGCAACACCCATACTGCTGAACAACCATGGAAAAAATTAAGGAATTGGGACAAATCCCACTGCTACCACACCCAACATACAGCCCTGACCTCGCACCATCATATTATCTTCCTTATCGATCCATGGCTCATTTTCTACGTGGAAGAAATTTTGACAGCATTGAAGCAGTACAAGAGGGTGTCACCGAATTCTTCGCATCAAAAACGAGAGGCTGGTAACATCGTGGGATAATAAAGTTTGCTGAACTATGGCTAATACCACGGAATTTGATGGCATATACTTTGAATAATACGAGGGTGGGTAAAAAAGTAATGCCTCCTATTATTTCTCTTTTAATTGCCAAGAAAATTGAATCCAATTTACATAGCTTGACGATTAATATGCTACTAATCAATATACTCTCCGTCCTTTTCCACAGTTTTGGTCCACCATTTAACTTGGCATGTACTCCAAAGTGGTAAAACACACGGTCTTGCTTCCGAAGCCATTGACACACGGACGTTTTCACAGCCTCCTCATCTTCAAAATGAATCTCATGATGAGCTTCCTTTAGTGGCCCAGACAGATGAAAGTCTGATGGTGACAGTTCAGGGCTGTATGGGGGGTGAGGTATGACTTTCCATCCCAATTTCTCAATTTCTGCAGTGGCGTAACGACTGGTGGGTGGTCTTGCATTATCATGCAAAAGAAGAACATCCCCCATAGTTTTTGTTGGGCGAACTCGGCGAAGACGTGCTTTCAGCTTTTTGAGAGTTCTGACGTATTGGACAGAATTTATTGTGCATCCCTGCTCTAAAAAATCAATCATAAGCACACCCTCTGCATCCCAAAACACTGTCGCCATCAGTTTCCCTGCCGACCGCTGCGTTTTGAATTTCTCTTTCTTCGGTGACGTGTGATGCCATTCCATTGACTGCCTCTTTGATTCAGGTTTATAAAATGAACCTACGTTTCGTCTCCAATGACTTTTTTTTTTCAGAAACTCCCCTCCCTCCAAATGGAAGCGCTGCAAGTGTTCGGAAGCTATTGTTTTCCTTGTTTCTTTGTTTTGGGCGGTTAACATTCTTGGTACCCAACGTGAATAAACTTTTGAGTAACCCGGTTGTTGAATAATAGTCATCGCACTGCCTTTAATGAGGGAGCCAATGCGACACAATTGACCTCTTGTTACCCGGCGATCACCACGAATGATGTCATCGACTCGCTGAATGTTGCATGGAGTCCCTGCAGTCACTGCTCTGCCGCTTCGCTTTTCATCTGCCAATGCTGTTTGCCCTTCAGCTTCGTTACAGCGACGAACCCATCGTCTAACAGTGCTGACATCCACCATTGCATCACCATACACATTTTTTAGCCTTTCGTGAATGCGAATTGGCGTTTCAGCATCCGCAGTCAAAAATTCAATCACAGAACGCTGTCTAATACGAATGTCGATGTCAGCCATTGTGCAAGAAGATGCAGTGCTGCCACCTGTTGTCTTAGGAGGTTACTACTGCAGGGGTGTGGAGAAGAGGTTTTGAGGAATTTCGCCAAATTCAAAGTTTTCATATAACTTATTTATTTAAGGAAAAAAAATAGGAGGCATTACTTTTTGACACACTCTCGTAATTAATAATATGATTAATAATTTGCGAGCTATCCCCCCCCCCCATGGTGGCAAGCTGCTATATCGTTACTAAGAGGCACTTATGTGTTTTAGTCATGATTCCTGCTTTATTACCTATGTGTTTTAAGTTTCTGCAGCTAGCGGCAAGCTGATATCACAGGTCCCAACTTAAGGGCGTGTCATAACGCCACCTTCCCCTACCTTACTATTAGATTAATAGAGGTAGTGAAATTAATAAAATAAACATTTCACTTAATGCAACGATCATGTAATAATTAAACTTTAACTTGTGATAATCCAACACAACATTGCAGAGCTAAACTAATGTAGCCGACATACACGACCGCAACCTTCAGTTGTTTCCTTTTCCCGTTCTGCTATAGTACGGCCCTCTAAGGGCCTGTATTACGATCTCCGGTTAATAGCAGAAGTTTGTTACCTTTTAGTTATCAGTAACAATTGGTTAGGTTCAGTTCCTCGTATTACGAACTCGATGTACCTAAAGGTTTGTTATCCTGTGCATTATGGTGGAATGTAAACGGTTGGCAATATTTTCCACTAGAATTTTACCGTGTTTGCAACGCTATCTTGTGTTTAGAATGTGAATTAGCGGGAAAACACATGTAGTATCATCGGGCGTCTTGTTTTAAGTTTTTATTAGCTGCTTTCTGTATCTTTCCGTGGTATTTTCATTAATAGTTCATCTGCAATAAGGTCTAGCATAGTTCGTTTACTGTTTAGTTTTTTCCATAGCGTTAGGTTAGTGTTATAGGTTATATAGGTCGCGTTAGGTTAGTGTTATTATAGATTAGGTGAGATATATGGAAAATATATGGAATGCCTTGTTAATTTATGAACACCAAGAGATTTTCAGTCAATTTTTTTTTAAATAAGGCCACATAACTGTTATTAATTTTGATAATAGTATTGCACAAGTATAATTTGGCTAAAATCATTTGGTTAGTAGTTTATCCTCGTGAATAAATCACCTCTTCTTATATAAATTATTATTTCACAGAGGTATGTGCAAAGAGGGAAGGTCCACAAATTATAAGTCATCCATGAAGAAAAGCAAGGTTATAAAATATGCATTCTGGGGCCAGTAACTTGGTACCTGATTTTTTAAACATAATATATTTGGCTAGTTCAGTCACGGCATTATGCCGTTGATTGAAAAACGTAATTGAAAAAATAAATGGGCAGGTATTAACATTTCTTTACGTGTGCATTTCGCAGCAAATATATTTATGTGCTGCATTTGCACAATCTGTAGTAGATACGGCAAGAATCATAAGTAATACTTCAACTTGCATTGATACAGCGCTCACACTGCATAAATCGCAATATAATTAGCAAATAGTATTCATTAAGGCACATTGTGGGGCAAAACTATTATGGTATTGTACATATAATTAGCTACATTACATGTGTGAACAGCGTTTGCAATGACATTTTGGACATCGATACAAATTGCATAACCTAAAAATTTGTTTTACTCACTGTTTGCTTTACAGCTTGTTACTTTCCTCTGGTAATGCTTTAACGAAACGCAAATTAAACATTGCACCCACTATTAGCAAAATCGAATATTCACTACTTAAGCATGTTTCTGAACATTTATACCTACCCACCTACACATATAGTATTTCGTGTAACTTCCGGTATAGCTTTAACATGCTTTGTTTATTGCATTTATGTTCGTTAAAACATAATATGGTCACATAAAATATTGCATTGCTTGCAACACATCACTGACACCATGGGACACTAGAAATTATCATTTCATAACCTATTACAAGTTACCTAATACTCCTGTGGTTTATTTTATTTTATATTCAACATGTCAATCTTTCCGCATTCTAATTCTGCTAGCTCTTCTTCTATTAAATAAATACTGTGCCAACATTTCATCCTCAGAATCAACAACATTCAATCTGGCCTGGAGGTACGCCATTTTACTTTTTGTGTGCGAAGGTAAACTCCAAGTTATCTCACTAACCCCTACTCGAGGTGAGGGTTAGTTTACCTCCAGAAATGACTCTCAGTTAGCCCTTAACCGAAGGTAGTAATACCGACATCTGCGTGTAACTCCAAGTTAACCGTTAACCGACACCTTAACCGGAGATCGTAATATAGGCCCTATATCACGATGGCGCTGGATTTGTATAAAATCTTAATTTTGAAGCGTCCTTTCTTGTTTCACAATTTCTCGAGTTTTAGAATACTCCTGGTACCACTTTTTACAACTTATTAACTTCAACCCTTATGCAGAGCTTCATGAATTACGAAATCAAGAAGTTTTAATTGGTCAATTGCAATAATTTAAAACTCCCATTGGGAAAAATGAAAAAGTTAATATTATATACCTACATATTTTCTTAATTACTAATTTTAATTTTGGGAGCATTGCAGGATTATTTAATATCAGCACACCAAAAAGTGGTTGTCATAAAAACTATACAACAAGCAGACGGAAGAAAACTGACTGTTAGAATTTCCTAGTATGTATTAACCTCTCAGAATCTCTCCTTTCCCCTGACATGACGTGCTTCTCTCCCTCTACCTCACACCATCCAACTCTCTCTCCATCTTCCCCTCGCACACTCAACTCTTTCTTTCTCCAACTCTCGCTCCTATACCTCTCCTCTTCTAATCCTGTGACGGTTATTTGATATTATTTTTCAAATGTTTGGAAATGTCCTCTACATTGTTCTCGAAAAGATGATTTGTATAAAAATAGGAGTTGTAAAATGGGATACGCCACACAATGATACCAACGTACGTAGTAGTGTTACTATTTGTTATTACAGTAATGTAATTACGTAATGTGATTTGGACCAATAGGATAGAAGTCATTTAAATGATCCAGAAATATCATGCACAGCGAATGCAGAATATTCAAATAGTTTGGGGACATCCTGCAAAAGATCACCAACGTGGTAAGATTTTTTTTTTTTTTTTTTTTTTTGCAAGTTTGCAGAAACTTAAATTACAACGATGAAAAAATAATCATTTTATGAAAGGACAGAATCTACAAGATTTAAATTGTAATAGATTGTATTAATGGTTCTGCGAAATAAATTCCAAGATACCTAAAGGAGAGGAATTGTTGTAATTTTCAACTATAGAAGCATAAAATAATTCTCACTTCGATACCATGGCCAGAGATAAGACCTATTGCTACATTGTGCTGAGGTATTTACAAGAATTTTTCCAGATTGTCGCCAAAGGTGAGAGAAGTTCATCATTTACCATCCATCGCACCTTTTGCACAAATTATACTGTTGCAATCCCTAACCCTCCCACATTACCCTCTCCCTCACTTTCTCTACATCGCCCCTCACTCCCCTCTCCCTCTTATTTAAGGAGAGTTACAACAAAACGCACATGACTTTAGTTAATACATGGAAATTAATATTTTCTTCACACTGGCCGTATATACGCTAAGGATTTTGATAGAGTCAACACGAGAAATTCAATGCCATGGCCGGGATTTCAACCACAGATCTCCTGGTTTCCGTCCAGTTGGTCTAACCCATTGAGCTACCATTGCCAAAATGCCGTCATGACATTAAATTCTCCATTTGACCATATATTTGACCATATATTAGGAGATTATGTGGAGCTCAGCTTTAGCTGCTGTTTGGATTAGCTCCTGGGTTATCTTGGGGGCCCGCATGCCATGCGGGGGACCCGATGTTGTCTAGAACGGCGTCTAGTGGGGTGATAATC